>JAZGTK010000735.1:0-17488 GCA_036877625.1 Ambastaia sidthimunki
GTTACAATACCCAAAATGTCTCAAAGACATTCCATGTTGAAACACTGCAAGGCTAAAACAGGGCACCTAAAGTATATAAGAAAGTAAATCTGCAAAAGTAATATATGTGAAATCAACTAAATAATTGTAATTGTGCAATCAACAATAATCAACTAAATATATATGCATCATTTGCCAACCTACATAATTACATCAGTGACCTCAGTGGGGTGTCAGGAACAAAAACATTTTTATTTGTAGGTGGTAACTCTTATTGTGCCAGTCTGTCTGACACATTCTGTTTAAGATCCAATTGTATAATAAAAAAATCAGCAGTGAATGTTTTTGATCATTATCATTTGGAGATGTTGTTAAAAACAGGCCAGCGTGCACCAGGCAGTGTGTGAAGTGGGGCTTGAGTGCTGTATTATCAGTTTAGGCAGCAGATTATTGAAACAAATGCCTCACACAGTAGACTTTTTGGAAGTTTTGGAAGTCGAGTCAAGCGTGGCCAAAGTCAGGCCATGTGTCTGAAGATGAAATTATTCCATTCCCAAACTTCCTCTTGAGACGAGGGGGGAAAAAAGGTGGATGAAATCAAGTTAAAAACATTCCATACCATGCAAAATGGATTCTGAAGAAAACTTTTTTTTTTTTAATCCAGAAATATGAAACTATCAATAAAACATTACTGGAGTCAGAGATATCTAAACACCTCTTACTGCAACTCTGAAATTCATGGAAAGATGAGAGGACAAAACCAACCTGTTCCAAATAACTTGAGGCTGTTTACTGATAAATAAAATTCCGGAGATGAGGGCCGCCTCAATAAGCAAGTCAAATGAATACATTAATAAAATATTTTTAACATCAAAGACAGCTCTCCCCTGGAAAAATTAAATACAATTATTTGTGCTAAACACGTTTAAGAATGGAAAATATAATATTGTAGCATTTTAATATGGTCTTAAAACAATGGCAGTTTTATCTTATTTAAACATTGACATTTCTTTATACGTTTCTAAAATGTTCTATTTTAACAGTAAAAACATCCATTAA
Organism: Ambastaia sidthimunki; assembly: GCA_036877625.1. Taxonomy (NCBI): domain Eukaryota; kingdom Metazoa; phylum Chordata; class Actinopteri; order Cypriniformes; family Botiidae; genus Ambastaia; species Ambastaia sidthimunki. The sequence goes on from JAZGTK010000735.1 coordinate 1,039, forward strand.
ACCTGTAGCTGAACGAGTATGAGGCAAAGAGCAAAATTTGCTTTCGTCTTCAATAATCATGTCCAGCTCTTGGTAGCTCAGCAGTACTGTGTGTGGTTTAAGCTCATAAACAAGCTATCTTGCATTTTAATCAACCATTTCAATTAAGAACTAATTAATGCCTAACAGGAGGGACATCTGTCACTTTAAGGATAAGGAGGACTCTACAAGTCACTTTGTCTCAGTGTTACCTAATTAAGAGAGAGAGTAATGGAGATGCAGTAAGAAATGAGATCCTATCCTGGATTCTTGATGCAAGAAAGGGTATTGAGATAACTTCAACAGCTCTGCTACCCAGCTTAAAGCCTGTCAGGTGAAAGCAGAGACTAAAGACATACAGTTAGTCTGCTGAGAAAAATCACTGTGGTTGTACTCAGCTACACATCACACATAAAAGAGTATTACTGTTCAGGGGATGCTTGCGATATGAGGCTGTGCTGTAAATTACAACCTCAATCAGCTGATAAGCAGGTATAAGCAGGTTCCAGAATGCGAATTTAAAATGTTATAAAGAATAAATCCAATAAAAAAGAACAGTTTATTTAAACAATAAAGCAAACGCCACTATAAAAACAACACCGGCAACACTTCTTCTGAATGTTTAAATATGATTAAGCTTGAGGGACTAAAAACCAGCACATAAACATCTTAAATTTAATACAATGAGACAAAATAGCAATGTAACATTTTGTCTAGCGACATTGCTACTCATTGAAAAAAAACACTATGTTACTGGAAAAGCTACTATGTTAAAAACATTTACGCTTCTGTCAGATTACTGAAAAATGCAGTTACGGTGGTATTGCTGCCACCTTTGGTTACCGTAGCTGCTCCTCAACCGACACAACAGAACAGAATGAGACACTGGAGACAACTGCCCAAACTGCACATTAAAACCTCCCTTTGACCAGCAAGGGCTGGCATGAAACTTTCTTTTACTGTTGAATTTATTATTCATAAAATGCTGCTGTGTGTGTGTGTACTGACTGGACCAGGTAGAGAAGAAAGAGTTTTCAAGGTGATCTGCTACGCCACATACAGGAATACTTATTTCATACTTTGGTCAATCAATTGCAAAGGGCAGTCAATGGAGCTCATGGTCTTAAAGGATCTGTGTGGACTTCCCCATTCAATTAGCATTAATAAGAGAATATAGGCAAGTTGACTTGGGTAACTTCAGGAGCACCTTGAAGGTCACCGGAGCCCAATCAAGCTAGCTCGACTTTTTAGTATATTCACACAGTGTCATAGACTTGTAAACAAGAGGCCCATTTAAAAGGTAAATCAGAGCGGATCTCATTTGGGCTCAGTCTGGAGTCTCAGCTGAATTGATTGGAGCATATGGATCTAATGAACTGACTCTTGCAGACAATGGAGGGGCAGCAGCACCCAAACAAAGAGGAAAAATAAATGAGCATCACAGTCTGATGTGAACTCTGACAGTCTCTATGACTCCTTCATTTTTTATTGTTTCTTCCCCCTGAGGATGGTTCAAAAATTCTACACTTACTAAATGGACCAGCCGATCCCAGTCCTTAACTTGTGTTTACCACAAATGAGCTGATGCTTCAGATTTCAGATTTAATGGAAAGAAAGAGACGAACTCCAACCAGAACAGTAACTTAGTTTAGAGTCCATCACCGAAAAATTGACAGCTGAGCAGCTGGGGTGCCCGAGAGAATTGGTGCAGATGGAAGAAAGTACAGAAAGAGAGAGAGAGAGAAGGAACAGAGGAAAAGTCAGTGGTGGTAGTGAACTTAGGGAACTTTTAGTGGAGGCTAAACAGAGCCCCTTGAGTTAGCTGCTAACTGGCGAGGTCGTGTTCCTACTGGGCTGGGATGTGTCGGACGTCTGGCTACTGAACTGCTCAGGGGAAGAACTGTGGTGATTAATGACACCATAGCTGAGCAGGTGAAGCTCCTCTCACTTACTGGAAGAACCACATTCAGCTAAATTCTCCAATACAGAGTTTTTTTATCAAAATAAAACCGCTGTATCTTAAAAAATGCTTTCATTAAAAAAAAAGAAAGAAACTCTGATCTTGACCTTGATCAAGTGATGTGTGATGGCAATGACACTTTGACAAGAAGTTTGATAAACCTTGAACTTGCTCAAGTTGGTCTAGCAGTTAATTCATAAAATAAATAAGAAATGTATTTTTTTAACGCTCATGTTTTGGTCCCCTGGGTCTACTTTTTACTTTTCATTTCAATCATAATTGAATATAAACTTCGTTGAAAAAACTTAATTCATGCTCTGATGGTAATGACAAAAACAAACTGTACACATAAATATCAAATTAATTGAAAATACTTCAATTCAAAAGTTCTTATGAAGTCCAAAGTAAAATATTCCTAAACATAATTTGCTAGCCATTTTGTCAAAATATCATTTAATAAAATACTTTTAATGTAAATGAAATTCAATTACAGTGTGGAAAGAGGACAAGCTGACAATAAAAAAATTCTGGCTAATTTAACCTTTATTACTTTATTCTTAAAAATTCTATATCATTTTAAACTTTAAATAAAAAAATCAATTTACCTTTAAAAAGTGCAACATGTTGCCCTAATTCAAAAATCACCTGTACACTGTATGTGTGTTAATTTGCAAGAATGTGTATTTAATGTTTGACAATAAACAGCTTTTTCTTAACCATGCCAATAAAGCCAACAGAATGAATTCAGCTCTTCATCTCACACATGCAGGCAAACACAAACAAAACTGAAGCTGTGTTTACAGTACTGTGTGCAAACCACTTTATATTAACACACATACACAAACCAGTGGCCCAAAAAATCTTTACAGCCAACCTTAATTGCACCGAGTAGATGGCAGTATTTATCTCCCATAACCAAAGAGGGTCATGTTTGTTTATTCTCATTACTGTTTTCCACATAGAGGAATCAGTTTAAAATGCTAAAGAGGTGTCAAATGAAAAAAACACAATAGCTATTAAAGAGCAGATATTCATCATCGCCTCTGAGCTCCTCTGTGAACAATTTTGACAGCATGAGCTGCAATATCTCAAGGTGAAAAGCAACAGCAAACCGGGAGAACGCTTTCTCTGTTTTCCTTAAGGCTCAGTGTCCTAATCAGCATTATTGGCTTCATTCAGCCCGAGATCTTGGCAAACACAAGCTGTTTCTCCTCACATCCGCACCATTAAATCGCTTCCACCTCACTTCTCTGTCCATTCAATAGAAGTAAAAATACCTATTCATCATGGCCACTCTGTCCGCTCCCACCTAATAACAGACACAGAGATCTTTAACTGCCCCTAAACAAAGCCTCCAAACTTCAGAAGGCCTGCATCAGCAGCCCGGCCCAAAGAGCTTCTGGCATGACCACTCTTACAAAGCAAGATTAATTAGCCTGTTGAACGGAGACGTGTCTCAGCTGCGGCAATTTGCCTGTGCTGCAGCCGGCGCAGGGCGGCTTTGGGACCTCCCGTGGATTTGGGACGAGGTCTGAGAGATCCAGAGGGGGCTGCTCTCGACTCAGCTCGGTTCCTGAAGTAGGACAGGTTGAAATAAGATGAAGGTCCTCATTCAGAGAGACTGAGCAGCTTGGCTAAGTGAAAGCAGGTGAGATAATTACTCTTTGTTAAAGCGCCAGGCGATTTGTTAACAATGAGACGAGGGACGTGAGTGAGCTGTCCTCCACATCAAAACTGCAGTTTTGCTAATCTACCGCTGCTTTAAATAGAACAGCTATTTTAGTTTGATTAAAAATTGTGTGTCGGAGATGGATGGAAAATAATGTTAAAAATGCATGCGAACTTTATTTACCTGAAGGGATTGTGTGTGTGTGTGTGTTAAGTGTCATAGTCTTTCTTGTCGAGGTAAGTGGCTAATCCTCCACCCAGCATGCAAAGAAATGACAGGTGTGACCTTTCAACAGCCTGCTAACACATCTCTCCTCACCTCGAGACAATTTCTTACTGCTCCCCAAGATATTCATCCCCTCCTCTCCACATGGACTCCAGATGCAGGAATATGCACAACCACCCTTGTGCCACCCTAAGCGCCATGATGTGACTACAGAACTCACATGAAAAATAGATCATCTAATGCCTTCAGAAAGAATCGTTCATCAAGGATAGCCAGAAAGACCCCTGCCAACAAAACTAGCCTGCTATGCTACTTATCATCTAAAATATTTTATGTATACAGAGATCTGACGGCCACAAAACTCAGTCCCAGAGGTACTGTGTTTATTAGCTTTTTGTTTTGGACTGTGTTCCCTTGCTGGTCAAGATCAAGAGTGGGCTGGTGTTTTAACAGAGAGCATCGCAGAAGGCTCGCAGGGACTGAGAGCAGGAGGCAGGCTGCTACCCCTGGAGATGGTAGCCATGCCAACTGGAGCTGAGCAACCAAACCAGTTAACCTCGATGGCGGGATTCCAAGCCCACAGGTATGTTGGGTAATGATGTGTCCCCGTTTACCCTCTTCCTCTGCTGATACTGAACGTCACAGAAATTAACCTTAGCTGCATTTTGGCACAAAATCCTTTCCTTTTTACCACTGTGTCTGGAGTGGAAGCATCTGATGACCTGACACAATTCAGGTCTTACATTAACCGCACACTTTAATAGAAAGGTCAGAAGTTATCATTATAAAATATATAAATAAAATTCCTGGCAATAAATTCAAGATATTTGTCAATATAATTAGTTTATTTCAGACAGATGGCCGTCAAATGGCCGTCAAACGAAGGTTTGCCTCAGGCATATTCAATCCAGACAGCTCGCTTCATTATTATGTGAGCGATCTAAAGTTCAATTGTGTTGTGCCGTTAGCATTCTGTGTACTAAAGTGCAACTCTTACAAGTTTTCTGTCAATCCATCAGGCAATGGTGAAGACGACTCTAACAGAATATAGATGGAAATATCAAAGCCTAAGGTTTGCTTTTGCGGATTTTGTTTGGTGCCTGAAAACATGTTAATGAGGGATGTCCAGGAACAGGCAAAGTCTGCCAGCAGAGACGTAGTGGGTGGAAAACACAACACTTCAGAGCCTCCAATACAAACAAAACAGAGACAACTTCAGTTTTTGTAATTGCCCCCTACACAAACTGACTCAAGCTGTACGTTACTACAGATTCATAAAGCTTTGACAACTCTATTGACAGTGGGAATGCATTGATCCCACTGGACGTTGTTGTGTCCAGTGGGACACAACATAATTCTGCATGGATTGTGTTTGTGCTACAACATAAAAAATGGAAATGATAAATAAAACAATAGGGAGCATGTCAACGGTAGAAGAAGCGTGTGAAATATACACTGCATGCACCTCTTTATCACAAGAGGCAAAGGTGCCCTAAGGGCGTCTTTTCTCACCTCTTCAAATATACTTCATCAAACTGAGAGTATTTACAAATTGTTTTTCTAGTCACATTCTTCTATTTGTAATTCTCTGTTTTTTGGAAACTACCAAAGGTTGGTACATGTCTGTGATAAAATATAGCCATAATATTCGACACTACCATCAAAAGGAAGGACAAACAAACCATGAAGGCAACAACAATTGAATCGTTAACGAGGCAAAGCGCAATGCTTGGTTAGCTGTGATTTTCCAAGGCGCTGCACACCGTCAGTCTGTCTATCTCGTCTCCTTTCGTCTGCATGTTTGAATTGGCTGAGCCGAGTCCGGGGGCCCGGTAGTCGCGGGGGGTAAAACGCTCTGTGAGAATTGTGATTTTGTTTCAAACAGGCGGTTCTGAAAACAGAAGCTTTAACGCTAAGGCTGACCCCGCTTTTCCTCCAGTGTCCTGGCATTTTTGTGTTCTGGAATCAAAGACGTTGTGTTTGAAGGATGCTCGTTTAGAACACGCTCTCCTGTGGCGGGCCGGCCCGTTGGGTTTCTCCAGGCATCCAGAGAACCTGACTCAGTTCCAGAAACAATAGAGGAAGAGAGAGGAAGAGAGAAATAGCACAAGAGGGAATACACAAGCTTGTTTCTTTGTACAAGCAAACGAAGGCTGGCATTTTACACTATTGTTTGTGATCCGTTTATCATTTTGTTCTCTTTCACGCAAAACACAAGCGGGATAGATAAAGAGAGGAGGAAGGGGAGAAGGACACTCAGTGTATGACAGGAAGCTGGCTGTAATGAAGAGAGAGCAGATGTTTCAGAGTTTCGAGCAGCAGGTGAGCTGCTTTATTGACAGTGTACGATTTAGAGGCTGTTGTGACTGAACACATCAGCGCAGGCTCACGCAAACCCACTAAACATGTTCTGAGTGTGTATCGCCTGTAATTTACTCATTCCTAGTTGGTACATGTTCTGTATATGGAAAATAGATAAAGAAAAGGCTAAATGTTATTGCTATTACATTCACAAACAAAATATACTTCAGTTCCAAAACATGCCAGCTGGAAACAGACAAGCTTTACTAACATCTCATTAAACCGTATTATAGAAGATAAAAAAAAAGTAACCCTGAAAAGGAGTTTTTTTCCATTAAGCTACAGTTAAAATATTATTTAGTTTTTTAATTATTTACAATGCACTATTAAAACAACAGACCACCTACAACCATAAAATAAGATATAAACACAGAAACAAAAGAGAAAACAATGCAGTACAATAATAGGTTAAACAAATCTTCAGTTTCACACTGACTACTAAATCGAACAGCATGTTATTTTGTTATATTATTTTTTTCCCTGCCCTTCTAGGTGAGTCTAGGTGATATCAAACAAAAAGTTGTTTCAGAGCCAAAACAACTGATTCCATTTTGATGAGCAATTACAAAGACATATTTTTACCACTGGAATAATGTGCACTGATATATTACACACAATAAGACCATTTCATGTTGCTTTTAAATTTTTATTTGAGAATAAAGACTCTAAATTTGCCTCCTGACAGGGACAGGCTGTTTATGGGTTTTCGGCACAGGCTGTTTTCATGTAGAGCAAAGACTGACAAGGGTAAAGTGAAATGAAGGAGCTATCCAATGCCAACCATAAAGCCCTTTCCAGCCAAAGAGCTTTATTGCTCCGGGCCGACACCCAACACCGGCATAAATGTTAGAAGAAAAAAATGATGGGAGAAAAAAGGGATTTATAGTGGTCGCCACTTGCCTTTTACCCCCAATATTTGCAAAGAGGAAAACGAGCGGAGAAATTATATTACTGAGCCCTGCGATCAATAGCCACAAATATTAACGCTAGTTTCCCCCATCATTCCTATATCTCATCAGCACTGTGGTACCATCTGGAAAAATGCCACATATCAAGTCTGCTGTTCTTACTGATCCTATTCCCCCGCTCTCTAATAACTGTAAACACACCCACACACACGCATGAAAACACACGCATGAAAACACACGCATGAAAACACACACGCCTCCACCCACCAGCAGGACAGCAGGGAGGGGCGATTACAGGAAAAGTGTCGCTAGCGAGCGGCGAGGATGATCGCTGTAACCTCTGCTGTGACGGGCCGAGCGGGAGGCAACGTTCGCTAAAGACAGTGATGAGGATTCGTCTGCCACTGCGGCTGCTAAAACCTTTTTCAGAAGGAGCGTGGAGGCGGAGGAGGTATCAGATGTGGCATGACATGCTTTCGTGTCTCACTGTACTTATTAACGTCACCTGGATTATTTAATCTGCATTGACACTGACGCTTTTGAAGAAACGCCTGTTGCGTCTGGTTTTCTGTATGCCTTGTCAAAAGTGGAAAAACCTGCCTCTTGTCTAAAGTGATTTCAGTTATGTTTTCAAAACTGCTTCAATTTTTTTCTCATTTCGATCTTGTCATAAAGGTCTAAATTAAGGCATTTACTTGCAGACATGCATATTACAATAAGTAGTAGCAGTAAACTACTCATATAATAACAACAGTAACCACAATAATAATTTACTATTTTTAATATTAAATTAAACATTCTATGTCATATCTATTTTTTCTTTTTCATCTAATGCTTTAAAAACAGTTTAATCTGTGAAGACAGTCTTATTTTTATATAAAAACACAAGCAATCTTGAATGAAATCTGATTACTGTGAAAACCGGGTTATGTGTTAAATTCAGTTACGATGTTCCTACTTAACTGTTGGTAAAGTGATCTCTGTGTCTCTTTGTATTTGCTTTATTCAGGTGTTATGTCTGTACACTGAGGCAGAGCTGTGAGATTAACATGCAGAAAGGTTTGTCTTCTTGCTATGCACCAGTGACGCCAATGATGTCCCCCGTATACACGAATCCCCTGGAGTTTAATCACCAGAACACAAAGAGCAGTGGAGGAATTCAGCCCATTCTGAGGAGGACTAACATTATCTCATTCAGACTAAGACAAGCATCGCCCTCTCATCCAACAAAAGCCTATGCAGCACAATTAATTGGGCCGTATAGCCTGTAAAATGTTTTGGGGGGCAAAGCTGGTTAGTGGTTGGGTGCAGAGTTTATCAAACAGTGAACACGGCCGATTGTGTATTCAACGAATAAAAGTTAAATACACTGTTGAACAAAGGTATAAATATCTTCTTTGTGTGTATAAGAAGCTCAAATAATAAAGTACAGCTAAATATAATGAATAAAAGCGAGGCGGGAGAAGATAAATGTGAAGTTGTGCGTGTGTGTGTGTGTGTGTGTGAGGTCTGGACAGAAAGCGAGAGAGAGGAAAAAATGAGGTAATTAAAGAGAAGAGAATTAAAATAGAAAGTCAAAGAATTAAAAAGTCTTCTAAAATTTTCAAACTCATTTCTCAAACGTCTGCTTGAGTTCCTTACTGATGCCATAAACCTTCTAGTGATGATTTTCTACATCTAGCTAAGCACTGGTGTATATTTCCCCCGGTGACCATCAGCGCCCGGGCAGTATGAGATTCCCCTCAGTCCACCCTGATTTCCTAATGAAGACAGCACCTCCAAAACAATGAAATAATTGACAACAACCCTACAGAGTCTTACGGAAAGGAGGCCAATTGAATATTCCTCCGCCAAAAACATGAAGGTGAAGCACCGAAAGAAATAACAAAACTAATACAGTGGAAAATAAACAACCTCCTTGAATATTAAACTCTGGCTTATCTGTATCCCTGACTTGAATTTGCCATATTACCAAAAAGCAATTAAGTAGAGACAGGGACTTGACCTTCAATGTGCAACATACAACATAGCCCTATGCGGATGGAGACAAGAGCACATTAGATGATGTGAGATTAGAAGGGAAAGAATGAATTAATCAGCTCTCTGTGTGGGATGAGTGGAGGATTAAGACAGGCTTGGTGGCTGTAGAGACTTCGGAGCAACTAGACCGAGCAGTCTGGTAGACCTTACATGACTTACATGGGCGCTCTGCTCTAGACTGCATTTAAAAGCTGCTTGTTCTGTCTGCTCTGTGCCTCAACCTAAAATCCATTAAAGCCATTGTACTTTTCTCTTATAAACAACTTAATGCTATCAAAATAACAAAACATACATTTCAAACTTATTTCAAACAATATTTTAAGACATATTTTTCTGATCTTCTTTTGTATGACTCAGCAGTGCATGTTATTCTAAAAACAGTAAGATGTGACTGTAATTTTTTTAACAAATGTAATAGTTCGCTCCACTTCTAAAAGCCACTAAACACTTGTCAACATTGTTACACCCACTTTTCATGAACCAATCAAACCCTACCAGACGCAATCAAGTCCCGTCCTACATTTTTTTCTGATTCAATATCCTGTTTTACCCTGAAATACATCAGTTAATGGCAGTCAAAAAGGTTGCAGTTGACTAAGATACAAGCTGTCCACGTCAGTACTGAATATATGGCTTGCAAAGAGACATTTTTTGACAATCTTTCAAAATCTGTCATACCACAGTTTTATGAGTGACTGGCACCCCAGCATCCGCCCACTCGCATTAAAGTTTATTACAGTTCATCACCTTGCCACCAGCAGAGTAATGACATTTAGCCAATCCTATAAAACCCTGGCAAACCTTCTGGTATAAATCAATGCTCTCCTCCACCTGCGCTTCATATCCGTAACTCAGGCCCTGTTCCAGATCATGTTAGATACCAGCCTTTCAGAGCACGAGCATGTGTTTCTAAGCGAAACCATCCCTGACACCCCCTCCGCCCCCACAGCCGTGAAAAATAGGATCAATGTGCATCTGCGCTGACAAGCAGTTAATAATAAATCCCATTAGTACAGCCAGAAATCATTTATTGTGCTTTTTTTTTACTTCCTGATCCGCTGGTTTCCTTATACTGTACTCCTGCGATAGACACGCAACAACTTTAACGGTCCCCAGAGTTTCAGGGCAAGGACGCGGGTCCGCTAGCTGCCACAGCTTGTTATTTCCTCATCAGATATAGCATAGTTTATACAACAATCCAAAACACATAGCTTTCCGATACAGCTCGGGAGATGTCAGAACCCTGGAGTGAGGAGAACGCAGTCTACCGCAGTCACGGATTGCCCTCTGCAGGACACATCTGCGAACTGCAGGTAAAATCAAAAGGGGAAAGTGAGAGAAATAAACAGAACTGAAAAAGAGAAAAATAGCTAAGGACAGTTCAGGGTGACCATTTATATCAAGATATCTCAAATCTGAGACAGTGTTGCTCTTCATCTTATGGCCCTACAGGACAGATTTCTTAGTCGGTTGTGGGCCCACACACACAGCGAGTGTGAGGACTGGATTAATCCCAACACTACAGAAAGGTCAGAGAAAAAGGCTGGAAATGTCAGTGTGGTTGCAAGGATGACTCTCTCCAATAGCTGTTGCCACGACCACCATCAAACCAGGAAACTCTGTGTGTGTCCGGTTTGGTGACGTCATCAGAGGATCAACAAAACTGAAGAGCAATCAATAAGGACCACCGCTGTGCAGTGAAGATTAAATGCTACCAGACAGCAGCCCACATCTACAACTTCCTGTTTAACAAACAAACCATTTCCATTAAAAAAAAGACATAAGAACAATGTTCCTAAATCTGTCTGTTATGACTGGGTAGCAGACAGCATGAAAATACAATGCTTAACCCAAATAATAAAATATGTGCATTTAAAATCAAAATAAATAAGCTCTTGTCAACTTTTAAAAGCGACATACTGTTATAAGCCTCCAGTATCTTTTTTGTGCATGTCAAAGGCCATCTAAACAACTTCTATGGTACTTAAAAATCGGTCTAGCTTACTAGAACGAAAACACTACAGAATGTCAACTTATTTTATTGAAAGAAAGCATGATACAAACTGAAATTCATCATGAAAAACATCTGCAAAGTGATATTTTTATTTAATTTATTTTTAAATTTCCTGTCTCGTAATAACTAACATAAACACAGAAATTGATAAAAATGTTTTCCTTGCCTGCAGGTGTTTGTGACAGCAACCTCGTAACCAACATGATGAGCGCTAAGCATTGACACAAAAATTGAGTTTGTCTATCAATAAACCGTAAAAAAAACATTGCTTCAACACCAATGATGTTTATTTTATTTTGGAGAACCATATCCATTTCATAAACTTAAATGACAGCCAATTTGGACATTTTCAATGCTGTCAGTTAATATGCAAAAACATAATCAGAACCATTTCCTTGGCCCCTCAGTGGCGTGTGCTGTGGCATGCTGGGATAACTCTCGTCATGTTGCGTTCACCTAAACTATCAGCATTATTTACTGTTTTCGACAGGTTGGCGAGAAAGGAGAGGCGAGGAACATCAACACCCTCTCGATTGCATTACAAATGTGATTGACAGCCTTATATTGCCTGGGAAAAGCTTGCCACTGAATCACTGAATCTAATTTGCCAAGTCAAGACAAACTCACTGAGAACATCATCTGCTGAGGAGAACAGGACGCAGAAAACTTACTAATGAAGGCGTCCTTTTCCACATGATTTTACTTTAAATTTCACTCACTTTACGCTAGTTCTCTCTGTTTATCTTTTTTCGCTTTTTCTATATTACAGTGAGCTGCCGCCCCCTTAACACCAGCCTCCCGGTTCGCCATTAATATGGAAGTGAAGCATCTGTTATGGTCTCACTCAACAATTAAAGAGCATATTTTCCTTATTAAAACTCAGCTCTAGAGGAGCACCGGCTAGAGACCGCCTCCTGCTATCTCACCACAGTGTTTTCACACTTAATAAACCACCACACCAACTTAACCCACTTCTCTGCATCTGAGGACAAACAGAAACACGTTTAAGTGAGGCTGACCTTAGCGTCTCTGAATATAGCTGTGCAGCCATTAAAGACGACCTGACCATCACAATATGGTGTAATACTATCAACTATACATTTTTTTCCTTTGATTAAGGATCAAAAAGCAAACTCGTATAGAAACATGTGTTTTATTTCTATAATAATTATTCCCCAGGCATCTGTTTGCTTAAATGGTGTCAACCAAGCTTATTTTTATATGGACAAATTCCTAAGGGACGCAGGCAAACTAATCCCGCACGTAAACAACAATTAGCAAATCAATCAAAAAGAAAAAGAGAAGAACGACAGCCACATGCAAGAAGCCTAGATTCCACGATGACTGTCATTTGCACTAATGTTTCAAAGACAAAAGGGACACGCTAAAAGTATTGCTTTAAACAGACTGATTGCTTCCCTCAAAATGACTACTGGCATGGCCTGCGGTGTTTGATTAGAAACAAACTCCCTCGTCATCACAAGTGTATGATTATGGCATTAGGCCGGATTCTTTGACATCAGGATTTGCAATCAAGAAATTGGCAGGGCGGATCAATGGCGACACCTCGTCTGGAAGAAGCCCGGGAATCAATTAAGCAGCAGCAGACACGTTCAGACATTACTTTTTAATCTTCTAATGCACCACCGTAATGTCAGGCTGGAATATCTGGCCCTTTAAGAAAGAGCATCGATCCCGCACACTTCTAATGCTCGCTCGCTTGAAACGTTTCCTTTAAACACCATGAGAGCAGAAGAGCCAAAATCCACACGGTTCGATAAGGAAAAATATTAAAAATTGATAAATGGGAATTATTTCCTGCATAAATGAATTCATGTGTAACCAGAATAGAGAAACCGGCTGTGACAAATGGGCTTCAGGTTTCAGTGTGTTTCATTTTTTTTTAACGGGCAGAGAAAACTGAAGCCATAATTGTCCAGGGAGAAGACGAATCAATGAGCAAGACATATCAATAAACATCAGAGCTGTTGCTCAAGCCGACAACAGTACCGTAGAAAAATACCACTGGGACTTTAGACATTCAAAAGGATCTTACTAAGCTGTTCACCATTCATGGGCGCTGGAAGTAATTCACAGAAGGTATAACCACAGATCTGCACAGATGTCTATAGATATTTTTTAAATGACAGATTTTACCCACTAGAACCATAAGGACCCGACACTCAAAGATGGTGCCAATCAGCACAGTTTTAAAGTAATCTACCTGCACTGTAAGAAATTAAATTAGGTGGCCTGAATTTTCCTTGTGAGGACAAGGTATAGCGTGGCGCAACTCTTGTGATCTGAGTAAGAAAATTACAACTCAATCCCACAGTAAATCTCTTACAGAGAGGATGTTATGGCACTAGTGAAGTGGGAAGTTGAGCATGTCGCATGTAGCGCATCAAGGCTGTGTGTGTGGCTCATTCAAGCAGAAGCCCATCTTTTCTTAATCAGTTCTACAGTGACAGGAAGGAGAGAGGGGAGGAAACCTATTCTGACATTCCCGTTTCAAATGCAGCGTGGCATCCATCTAACCAAGCAATTCCAAAACAGCATCCCTGATCTGATCGCTGCCTCCAGCTCTTCCGTAACACACCTCCATGAGGTTAGAAACCCACATCTGGATAAAAGGATGAGAACTTAGAGGAACAACGGACTGAGGAGGGAAGGCAGACCTAATGCTCTGTTATGAGGCTCTTTGTTTGGTGAGGCTTGAAAGGGCTTGAAACAGGGAAGATTTGAAAAGAAGAAATGTGAAATAGGAATAGTAAGCCCATCTGTCTGCCTGTCCATGCATGAGCCACTGTTCTGGACTTTCTCAACCACAGATACAAAGTCCAAATACAAGCCTTAGGGACGTAACACATCGCTTTCTCAATTATTAGAGAGGAAGAAGAGAAAAATCTATCTCCCTACATAGTTGGGGTATGAATAAAGCAATAACTGTGTTATGTTTTTTAGATTAAAGGTGAGTGGGTGGATCAAGAGCAAAAAACAAGAGAACAAAAAAACCATTTCCCCAAACACAAAGAACAGAATACCTCTCTTCATCTCTGGAGCCCTTCCACACTTTGCTAAACAGGGAGTCAAAACTTGACTTTCCAACTGAATGATCTGCAGATATCTCAAGCTTTCTCATTCAACATGAAGCACAGCACCAGCAGTGAACAAAACTTTTCACTGTAACAACAACACAGCTTAACATGTCAGTCTAACGCTCGCTGCAGCAAAAACACAAAAAAGGAAGACAGTTTGCTTTTCTCTAAGACACGGACAAAAGCAAAACAATTTTCACTCAGGGCCCTGCTCTTGCCCTTTTGAAACTCTGATTTATTTTGGATCCTCCAAAGAGATTCCGATGGACTATTGTGGAATGCTTGGCCCAGTTAGGCTCATGATGGCCTGGCTCTAGAGAGCGTGAGAAAAGATTACACAGAAGCTCACAGAGCAACCCAATTACAAGTGACAGTTATCTTAATTTCACCACGAAGGGAGTGTGGAGGAACCTCGGAACTACAGTCCAACTCCATTACCACCCGGCCTAGCCCCATTTCCATTAATAAGTGTTGCTTGAGAGAGTTGCACGGGTTATTTTGAGGGAGGAAGGTGTTGAGGGAGAACGTGGTGCAGTTTGAAGCGTGCTAAGACTAAAGAAATGGGTCTGGCACTGCGCTGTACTCGCATCAGGGAGAAACATTCAAACAGGCTGGAAATGGGGGTCCCTCGGGCCCATGCATCATCTAATCTCAGATGGGCTGTCCTAATTAAAACCGGACTGAAGCTGGACGGCGCTGTCTGTCACACTGGGGGGCAAAGTCACAAGCCTTCGGCCATCCAGCCGACACACGCATGCATCAGCGCTCTGACATCATGCAAATTAAGAATTTATATCATGCAGGTGGACAAAACAGGTTTAAATTTGTATCATTCCACAGTATCTATAGCATTAGAGAAAACCAATTGTCACTTTCAAACAAGGAAGAAATAAAACAATATGGCTAATGGATGTTGAGCACTAAAAAAATATTTATGTACCTTAGAAAATAGTGCTAACACACAACATATTCAATATGCCTTGTTTGTGTATTCAAAGCATTAGCTAAAATAAATACAATGAGTGTTTATTCCAGAGGTTCAAAGCAAGCAACACAAGCTCATTTGAGAATGTTTTTGAGAACCTACACAATAAAAGCAGCTGACTGTGACCTGGAATGTGTTAATGGAGCTACTTTGGCAAATTCTCCTATTTGTATTTCTAGGTTACAGCCTCACAAAATGTTTTGCCTGAGCATGTGTGTTATTAAGAGAATGTGCACCGGAAATATGGCAGTGAAAAGACTTCATTGAGTAGCAAACATCTCTTTAGTTTTGCATGAGATGTTCTCATTAGCTCCTTTAAACCTGTTTGGCAGATTATTCTCTTCTTTTGGAGCAATAACATCTCTCTCTTTTTTCCCTCTCTCTCTCTTTCTCCTTATTTTTGGGCTTTCTTATTATCATCTGTGGAGCATAGCCTCATTATTTTGTTTTCTGCTTCGATTTCTTAAAGCTAGTGAAACAGACAAGGCACAAATAGGCTTCATAGGCAACGGTTTTATGGGCTACAGCTTTGTACTGCCCTCTCTCTTTAGGGTTCCAATCACGATCAACGCTAAAGACGCGTCCATGAATTAGAAGCCGGGCTGACTTACAATGTTTACAAGAATTTGTATAGGAAAAAGCGATTTGTGACTGTCCTGTGTAATAACTCTGCGGCAACATAATCAATGGCGAATGCATGACTGCGGAGGCGCAGCCTACGTTTTCTGCAAAAAGCAGTGCGAGTAATTCTTCGAAACGGACTAAAATTTCATTTGCACCCCAACAGACGCCGTTCACATACAAGAACGGGCGAATCAATGGAGGCGTACAGCAAAGATGTAAAAAGATCATTTCAATGAATAACATTAGTCTTTTCGATTTCCTAGGAAAAAATCAATGGTCATCCTGCCCTATAATGACAAAGATCACCTTCACATTACTGCCTAGTCCTTAGCTGTAGAGCCGAATCTTCCTCTCAAAGTCCAAGCTGACTGTGAAAGTAATGACCACTCATCTAAAAACTGCCTTTGGTTTCACTTTAAGTCTACAGACTCACCCCAGCCGAGAAAGAGCCGGCTCTCTCGCTGTTATCCAGCTCTCTGTCATTTCATGCCTAATTCTCTTACTATTGAACTGGATAAAAAGTTCCTTTCACCTCCCTGCCTCTCTTT
>JAZGTK010000735.1:17538-35166 GCA_036877625.1 Ambastaia sidthimunki
TATTAGGGTCTGGTGAAGAAGCAATCTGTCAACGACACATGCACACGCATACGTATGACAGCCGAGCCTCAGAGACACACAAACCTCCCACTTCTTGTGTGTTAGTGGGAGAGGGAGGGTTTGGTATAATGAGCTTGTTCCATCACGACTCGGTGCCAAAGTCTCTCAGCGGTGCTGTCTGATGGAAAGCAATGTATGCCACGCTAACAGATGTGGACCCTCAAAGCGCACACACACACGTGCCTAAACTCCAGCAGGTTTTCCCATGCATGAAGAGCGGCCCCTGGGACTTGACTGGACAGCGTGCATACACTGCGGTGTCCACCCATGTCCATTCCACTCACGCTCAACAGCGTCAAGACACATGCACACTCCTTACAGACACCTAGGCAAATACACACATACGGTGCAGAAATGAAGGCAGGAGTTGGTGTGTTTGTTTTCACAGACAAAAGTCATGGTGATGTGTGTGCTTGTGTACTCCTAATATAGGGGGAGTGCTGTTTTGAATATATGGGTTAAATCACCAACCCCCTACTAGCACTAAAGACCTAAATAAGGTCTCAGTGTGGGAAGTCTGTGTGCTGTTGCTATGGGGATTCATGGTGTCACTCATCATTCCAGGGCCTCAAATTTTATGAGCTATCCATGAGTTAATAATGAGTTAAATGTGGACCTGATCCTCACACAAAGCTATCATATGGCTTTAGAAGACTTGGAAAATAGCACAAGGTTTTTATGTGCTTTTATAATAGGGTTCATTTTTGTAACTTGGCAGCTGTGTACTTTCATTATATTACAAAAAGAAGCTTCAATATTTTGCTAAATGCCTGTGTTATTTGCATACTGACAAAATTGTAAAAATTTTTGGGCAAACTACTTTGTTAAGAATCTTCAGCACAGTTAATCTAACAGTTTTTAGGGGTCGAGTACACTAAAACATTGTAATATCCTCCTGTAATTTCCGTTCTCTCAAAATACAGTGTGGCGTCTCAGTTGAGACATAACACCCTCCAGTGCCACTGTGTCTACCCCACTTTCACTCACTAAACAAATGTTATTCTGCCCACGCAATCATCTCCACAGTAATGCAACCACTAAATTATTAAGTCTGACTTCCTGTAGCCTCACCTTATCCAATCACATGAGTGCAATATATAATTCAAGCAAGAATTGCAGCACTTCTCTCATTAGATCTAGCAGTAAGATTTCATGCCAATGTCTGCTGTTTTCCAATACCCATCTGGGTATATTAATACTATTTCTTTGACAGTGAAATGTATTCATTACTATTGGATGTGACAACAGGAGAATGTTGGTTGTAGCCAGATATTTGAGAGGTAAAGTCGGACACTCTCCAAACGCAGAGCCTCATTAAGCTCTAAGAGAGACACGTGTGCTGATGCAAAACAGTGCTGCACACAGAAATCTGTATTGCTGCTTGAGCTGGTTTATTAAATCTACAGTACAGTTAAAAATAAGAGAAAATAAAATGGTGAAAAAAATATAAAATAAAAAAAAAGAGAAAATAAAACAGAAAAGGAGGGCTTCTAAAAAACACAGTTTAACACCCATAACAATGGCCAAATTATTATGCCCACAATCAGCCAGGCACAATGCCAGCAGTTTATTTGACGTTCAGAAAGCTACAGAGTTAAAACAATGTGGTTTAGCTTATTTTGAATTCCAAAAGGACAAACGCTTTCTAAAGATTCTCTTTATAAACTTAAGCATTAATTCTGCATATTGCAAACACCTGCAGAACAGGATTTCAATAAGACTATTTTATCAAGAGTTTGTGTTACAAAAACATGTGGACCGGTAGAAATCCTTGACATGGCAGTTGGCACATTGCGTATCTGCACTACAGTACTTATGCAATATCCACACAAAAATAACGCAACAAGAATGTGCATAGAAAAATGCACAAGGACAGACACAAACCGAGATGTACTTAACAAGCTGTATGGTTCTCTAGATGTCTTAAGCACCCAGTCAACAGCACTTTGCAGTTAAGAGAGCTTACATCGTTCAGGAAGCCTATTACCAGGCCTCATACTTATTTCCATGCCTTCTCTAACACGGTTCACTGCGTCTCTTGTGTTTGTGCTTGGCAAAGGAGTGGGAACTACCCAGAAGGTCATTGGTTCAATCCCCAGAGCTGGTGACATGCCAGTCAGCTGACCTACCCAGGAGCCAAGTTGTCATTGTTTCATACAACTGCTGGCCTTGTGCGGACCCCCTCTCTCATTGAGCAGGAATGAACGTGACTGTGCATAGATCATGCTAAGAAACTATGAATTACAGGTTTGGACTAAAAAACAAAAAAATCAATTCAGCTCTTTGTATGCAACAAAAACATTCCTGTTTAGGTTTATATAACTGCACAATCTTGAACGTTACCTCAAACACAAGCATAACTGCTTTAATTTATTCTGCTTCTGACTGCACAAAACACACTAACTACACATCAGGCAGAGATCAGACCACTTCAAAATTCTTTGTTCAATAATTTATGATAGACAGAAATTTTAATGAATGACCGGTACAGATTCTTTGTGTGTCCACAGGGAAAGCAGTCAGGAAAACATTTATACAGATAACCATCAGGTCTGAACTGCACAGAACCTAAATAAAGAAGCTGGGGGTTTAAACCCATTCTGATTTCCTTCTGTCTGTTCCCACCATGCAACTATCAGCGGGAGGAGGAAAAAAACATTCCTTTTCTAAGATTTTGCTCAATCTCTGTCTTACTGAATCACTTTCTCACCAGATTTTTTTATGTTCTCTCTCTCTGTCTCTCTCTCTCTGTCTCTCTCTCTCTGTCTCTCTGTCTCTCTCTCTCTGTCTCTCTCTCTCTGTCTCTCTCTCTCTGTCTCTCTCTCTCTGTCTCTCTCTCTCTGTCTCTCTCTCTCTGTCTCTCTCTCTCTGTCTCTCTCTCTCTGTCTCTCTCTCTCTGTCTCTCTCTCTCTCTCTCTCTGTCTCTCTGTCTCTCTGTCTCTCTCTCTCTCTACACCAGGGATGGTGTAACACAGGCTGGGCATGTGGGACGCAGGCCTCTAAGCAGCACCTGTCTACTGTACAAAGCTCACCTACCTCCATCCACTCCTCTCTCTCTCCCTCTCCAGTCATCTGTGCCGCCCCTGCACGGACACTGGTAGGAATGCCGCCACATCACTTCACGGTGCTTTTCATCACTCTGTGACAGCGTGTCAGCTCTGCTTCCTGTCACCAGCACACCACACACACTGATGTTCACCCTCCTCGCCTGTGCTCCTCTTCAAACCCGGCAATATGACATTCCAATAACTTCTGCATTCCGTGTTCCTCTCCCACCACACGCATATATTCCTTTACCAAGCCCCCTTCCTCCAAACCGGTCACAGCACCGGGGTGCGATAATGAACAGGTTACAGCGGGTCGGGTGATGGGATGAGGGAGAACGAGCGTGTGTACGATCCCTCTATCCCCCACAGACCACCTGTCAACCGTGGCCTCTCGTGTATGAGTGACTGGCTGTCAGTGTCAGGCCTGCATACCTGCCTCTAAAACACCCTCACCCACAATTACTGCTCCACGCATTTCAGCCACCCAAATCGCTACCGCGCACAGAGGAAGAAAAACATGGCTTTATCTTTCCTGTTTTTCACAAGTATCTAAAATGCTTTACATTTACATTTATGTATTTGCTAAAAGCTTTTATCTGAAGTGACACGCAGTGCAATTTGGTGCATTTTTCAGTCCATGCATTTCCTGCAAATTAAACTCATGACCTTGGTGTTTTCAGTGTCATGCTCTACCATCTGAGCTGCAGGGACACAGGAAATGTCTTGTGATTATTCAAAATCGCATTCTACTGAGCCAAATAAAATACTGCCAGCACAACATTTCAGACCAGACAACAAGAATGGAGATCTGTAAATGGCTATCAATTTGCTGTAAAATGCACTAATTATGTCTTTCTCAAAGCACGACTGAGGCTTAAAATCTGCATTACAGATGGTCTATAGGCAGAAGTAAAAAACTGAAGGGCTTGTGGCTAAAAACACCACATATACTGCCATCTCTTTCAAATATCACCCGAACATCTGAATGCAATCAAGATTCTGGCATAATTTAAAATAAATGAGTCCTTTCACTCTGCATCTCTTCCATCAAAACATGCCCTGACAGAACAATACTGAAAGTGTAGCGTGTGACTAAGTGTGTGCGTGTGTGTGTGTGTGTGTGTATGTGTGTGGGTGGGTTAACAAAATTGTCCCTAGAAGTTAGCTATATCTGACAGAAAGTAGAAATTATTCATATATAGTATAAATAGTAGACAGTGATCCAGAAAATAAAGTTTATTTTTACATAAATGCAAAAAAGTTTTATATTGGGTCAGGTATGGAGTTTCACTGTAATTGTATTTAACATAGTAAGCGTGTATAAATAAAACAAATATAAAATAAAACTTTAAGGTAAACCCAAAATAGCCACACAAAAAGTGAAATGTCAAGTATATTAAACAAAAATGTTTAAAAAAATCATCCAAATCATGTTAAAATGTTAAATCTAATATGTCATCCTATAGAGGTAAAAAAATAGCCTGTTACAAAGCCAATTAAGTCTCTGAGACAAGTTTCATTTTGTGTGTGTGTGTGTGTGTTCTGGGGGGGCAGGATTTGCCTACAGTACAGTAAAAGCTTAAATTACCTACAGGGACCATCCAACAAGCCCCATGAGAAAAACAGTTTAGTAAAATACTAATAATGTCCTAATGAAAATATAAACAATACAAATAGGTTTCTGTAAGGGCAGATTTAAAGGCAAGGTTAAGATATGGAAATCATCATTAGCTATCCCATTAGAAAAACATTTGTGAATGTGTGTGAAGTAACAGTAAGATGATTTTCTGCCAAGCAATTAAACGCTGTTGCTGTCTCACGGAATGCAATCAGCAAAATGGAATCTACAGGTATCCTCAGTGGAAAGAATGGGATTAATGCAGAGGGCCGGGGTGCTGGTGCATGGCTGCTCTGCTGGCCGGCAGTGTGCTTGTTAAAGTTGATTTATTAGGTCTTGGTTTACACAAGCTTTTCCCAGGCAATGCAAGGTCAACTATAATGGCCCTCTGAATGTGAATAAATCTGCAGCTAACCTAAACCGGCGTCCATCTTTCCTCTCTCTTTGTTCTAATTTCCCCCGAATGCATCTGCTTTCCAACTGAATGATATCTCAACATACACGCTTATTATTTACATTATGGGTGCAGATTATGATATTGCATCTGTGAGAGAGAGAGAGAGAGAGAGTGAGAGTGTGTGTGTGTGTGTGTGTGTGTGTGTGTGTGTGTGTGTGTGAGAGAGAGAGAGAGAGAGAGAGAGCGAAAGAAAGAGGAGGAGACCCTGTGTTGTTTACAATAGGAAAAGGAATAAAAATAAATATTGAATAAATAAAGCAGATTGTTTTACCATCACTAAAAGGAAGAACCCAGTGCAAAAAAACAAAAGACTCCATATACAATGTCATATGCCATTGACACATCTCAAAGAAAAATATTTATAAACAACAACAGAAGAAAATACTCCTCAAATCAGTGGGTTTTATTTTTTTCTATTGTCACTTCCTCTATTACATATTGTGCATATCAAACATTCCCTATGAGGCAAGAGGGAGCAAATGTATTTGTTTTTGGATGTGAGGCATATACGAGGGGGAAATCATTTCTTTCTTGTCGGCAGAAGTGTTGTTGATTCTGTTTTGACGTGACTCCATCACGCCTGCCTGCCCCCTCCTGACATCCACATACACAAACAGCAGATCACATGGATGTGGATGTCAGGAGACAAGCTTGATAACGGATGCCACACTCGCCGCGATTGTGCTTTCGCGTAACAGAACGCGGTTGCCGCGGATGAGAGCGGTACAGTTGCGGCTTTTCAATCACGGCCCTTTCTGTGAAAGATTCTAACTCTTTGTCTGCTGCTGACCACATCTGTTGCTCCTTCTTACAAATGTCCTGTCTGTATTTCGGCTTTTGTCTTCCTTCTGCGCTCCGCTGGCTGTGTTCTTATTAAAGGAATACGTTCGCCAGGGACTGCTTCTATTTCAGGGCCTTTCAACATTCCCAAAGCATGAAATCTGTGCAAAAGTATGATAAATCTTTCAAAGCCCTGCAGGCCGGCGCAAACACGACTGTCAATAAGAAAGGAAAGTTGTAGAGGCTGTTAACAACCACAAGAGCCCAGAGTTGAGGCGGGCAGTCAGATTGTGGTGGACTGGTGATATCTGCTGTCCACCCTGCTGTGTGGGTGACCAGCGGAGGGCCAGTGAGGGGCCGAGCCCTGAGCTTTCAGCTCCACTGCCTTCTGCTTGTTAATACTGCCTGGAGCCTAATGCCGTGGTACAGACTGACTTGTCTGTGAGAGCACCAACCCCCACCAACACTCTCACCAAATCTCCAGTGGGCTCAGCATTGGGCATCTCCCTCTAAACAAAAGGAAAAAGGCAAAGTGCATCATTTCTAGCATGAGATGTGGCTGACAGGCTGACAGGCACTTACACACACTCATGCGTACATGTAGGCATACACATACAAAATGGATGGTGAGAACATCCAATATGCAACAGGATTAGTATTATATATCTATATGACAGGAAGGATTATTACTTATATTCATAAGTAGGAATGGACAAGGTGGTCAACAAGTTGACTAATCTATTCGTTTTTACCAGTAAATACTAGTCTACTAGTATTTTCCTTAAAGAAAATGTAGCTTCTCAAAGACAGTGTTTAATATGCTGGCAGTCTAACAGTTAACAATGAGAGATGTTGATTCTCTAAATTCATCCTCTTTAAAACACTGTCACTAGTCATTAAAGCACTGCCTTTGGAAAAAATTTAGTGCCTTCAACAATACATTTCAAGACAATTACTGTTGGACTGCAATACACCTGCCATAAGCAATGTGACTGTTATTATACATGATTGTTGGTTTTTTTTTTTGTGCAATAAATGATTGTAGTCTATTGATTTGGTAAAAACCTGTCAGTTTGGCTATTTAAGAGCTTTGTTTAGCATTCATACATTGAAAGAAATGCATGTATTTGGTATCCTGTAGACTTGACCCTAAACCAGTCTTATCTTACAGGGCATGCTTAAGACAACCAACGGACAACCAACAGAGTAGTTGATTACATAAGAAAGCTGGTTTCTGGGGCACCAAAAACAAACAAATAAATAAGTTTTGATCTCTCTCACTCTCTCTTGTTCTTACACAGACACACACACAAGCATACTATCAAAACCAGTCAATGCCTTCCAAATATACAAAAATAACATTTTCCCACCTGCTTCAGGTACAGAGTTAAAATCCTCTCACAATCCTAACAAATTCAAAAGCCATCAAAGGTCAAATTTATCTTTTGCAAGCCCAAATAGTGTTGGGCAGTCTGCCAAATCCACCCACTGAGGGCAAAATAAAAAAACACTGCAAAGTCTAAAAAACAGTGCAAAGTCCAACAGCTGTACACACATATTAATCTGTAAGAATGTGTCAATTAGAAAAACACACAGTTGAACAAACAGCCTTTGTAACCCCCCAATAGGGACTTTGCACTGTCTATTACTTTAGATGCTAATAATTTCCCCCCAACCCCAGCATACCCTTCACCTGTCACTCCTCCTCGGACATGAGCGCTGCAACGGCGTGACACTGCCTAGACCTACCGGTAAGATTAGCATTAATCTTTCAGCTAATATGGTAAAGTTTAATTTTAGTAAATTAACTTTCGCCTGTAGGACTCCTCAGAGCCAAAATGAATTACATGTCAAGCTGTAGCTGCCGGTCATAGCTAACTCCGCAGCAAAGCTATCCAAAAGCTCATTGTGTATGTAAATGCCTCTAATTGGAGCTGGCAAGCAAGTGTAACGATGCAATTTCTGTAATGATTTCAGTTTCCCCTGGTGGAACATTTAAAATAAAAAGACAAATGCATAAAGCCACATATTTAATAAAAAAGAAAACTGGCCACATACAGACATAAATTGCTACTTCCAAAATTATATTTGATTAAGTACCTTAAGTCATTTTAATTAAAAAAAATAATAAAAATCTATGTAATGGATTGGCAATAGTTTTGCAAGGGGAAAACGAGAGTCGGAACAAATGCTTTTGTCAGGCAGCCGATCTATGATGAAACAGAATGCCTTCCCGTTACAGTAAGTGGCTGTAAGAAATCGTATCTGTGTGTTATTATTGCTCCGGTGCCAAGAGGTGCATAAAGCAGACTGGAGAAGGGGGATATTTCCGACCTAATGCAATTAATAAATAACACTTTCGGCAAAGAGGTCATTAACACAAATTACTGGACTGTTTCCTGCTCTTGTCAGAAGATCAGGCGAGTACACACGGTTTCACTGAACACTTAATTATCAGGACTGGGAGGCTTCCTCACAACTCCGCGGCAACTTTTCAGACAGTTTTCCCCAGCTGATTACCAAGTCTCCTGTTCTCATTCAACTCCAGTCATTTTCTACATGACTTTTTGCAATTAAATCAGAAGTATTTTTACTGAGAAACTAATGTGGGATTCATCTTACGTCACAGAGCATGATTAGTTTCTTTGCATGAACTGGTTTCATTTTAAAAGTGTTTTGAAGCACAACACAAGCAGAGAACAGTCTATGAAAACAGAAACCTGTGCTACTGTATAAGAAACTGATATAATAACACAGAGCAGTTCCAGGAAACAATTCAACCGCATTTCCTAAAAAGCATAAAGTTCAAAATTGTAAAATCAGCAAAGAAACACAAACCTCACATGAAGAAACACTTAAAACTAAAAAAACGTATCAATTTTCCAACAGTGTCAGCTAAAGCTTCAGTCTGATTGCAGCCACAACAGATGCCAACCTAACATTGCTCAAAGGTCGAGGGTTGGAGACTCAGAGGTCCCCCCTGATCAATGGGCAAGTGACAGCATGTAATGAGAGACCACACCATGGGGACGCTGTCCGCTCAAAGCAAGGGCCAATGTAACATGATTTAGAAATTGTCTGCTGCCACAAGGCCCCATCGTTTCCTGCATCCATGCACATCCCTAAGGCCTCATTCTGCAACACAATGGTAAATAAATATTGATTTAACAGGCCTTCAATGCCAAAGCACAGAGACCAGAGAACATGTAAAAAGGGAAGGAAGGAAAAAGAAGTACAGAGGAAAAAAAACTGAGTCTTGAGTGGTGGAAAGAGAGGGAAAGAACAGAAGAAATGAAAAGGGGAGGAAGAGGAGGTGGGTTGATCCAAAAGACGCAACATGGAGGCAAATTAAGAAATTAAGTAACATTTCACTGAAGGTGCTGCTGAATAAAAGAATAACTAACTTGGCTCATTTATTGAAGCAGACGTCCCAGTATTAAAATCTCTCTTAATCAGCTTTCAGCGACGGTGTGGTTAGGAATCTGTGAACAATGTGTTGAACAGCTTTGCACCAACGGGAGCAGCTGTAATTTTCTGCAGCCCTTTGGTAACTTACAAGTAATGGGTTTATCTCTGCAGACTGTCCGTGATTGATACAAGCTCCCCAAATCTCCTTAGTTCCCTCTGACGGAGTCTAATAAATACAGGTCAGGCGTTTATCATATTCTTTTTTTTTACGTTAATTCTCTGACACTTTTCTAATAGGATTTATATGCCGCTCATATTAATTGTATTGGCGCACACAGCGAGTGCTTAAACCCTCCTGTTTATCTTAGGCACAGTTTTTGTATTCAAACACTATTCATACTAGCTGTACCTGAAAGAACAGGTGGCAAAGCACTGGCTGGCTTTAAAGACACTAAAGCAGAACAAAATGAATATGTCATCAATAGAAGTTAGCAGAAGGCCACAGAAACGCATCCAAGCCAGTTTGTTGTACGTGACCTTCTACTGAAGGCTAACTTTCTGTGGACCGAGGCTTGGATGTGTTGTAAATAGGTGAATGATGCACATTGCGACTTGACAATGAACACAACGTGTTGCGAGACCTTGTTCTATAGTGACCTAAAGTAAATAATCTGACAGCTTTAGAAGTCGTGTATAAAGTCTGATCGCTCCTTTGACATTCAGTGAAATCACAGCCTGGCTCAAGTACCAAAATAATTGGTGTCAGTAGCTTCAAATGGGGATCTTTCAATCCAGAAATATCCAAGAGGGAATCTTCTCCTCCTGTTCTTTGGTTATTACAAATAAAACCATTCCGGCAAAATTCCCATATGTAATGGAAGGCTCACACAACTTTTCAATTTCAACAGTACTCATCCTGACTCGCCTTTAATTTGGGATGTGGGCGTCAAACTTTCCCTCTCTGGGGAACACAGTAAAACACGTCTGGTGATGCATTCTCAGCATCACCAACCATCAGCAAATGTCTCCTTAAATAAAAGGTGCAATAAATCAGCTTCAGTCTTCGACAAGACTGATGCTATGTGAGTGAGATGAAGGAATAACCGTTCTTAAGAAACCCCCTAACCATTAATTGTCTTCTGAAAGT
Source organism: Ambastaia sidthimunki (assembly GCA_036877625.1). Classification (NCBI taxonomy): domain Eukaryota; kingdom Metazoa; phylum Chordata; class Actinopteri; order Cypriniformes; family Botiidae; genus Ambastaia; species Ambastaia sidthimunki. Next base: position 28,056 of record JAZGTK010000735.1, read on the forward strand.
TGTGAACGAGTTGAGTTTCTCAGACTGAGAGTTTTAGGATCAGCCATTAAAATGAAAACCAATTTAGATCTTAGCACCATCAAGACATAATGCATTTAGTGGAAGTGAAAAAAAAGGATAAAAAGAGATGCGATTCTTATTATCTAATTAATCCTAGCATGGCCCAAGGTTATTTAATTTGTTGAAAGATCATTAACGAGTCCTCATCCGGCAAATAAAATAATCAGGATCTTAATTTGCTCAAATTCAGGAAAGGATTGCAATAAACAAAGGCGGGTAATATTGAGAGCTAGAGATGGCCGCGGAGCTGACGGAATTAGGGAAACACTAATAACAGACATCTGTGGGCAACTTAATGGCTCAGACAACAGTGACAATCATTTACACATTGTGCCCACATGACGCCCCATAAACAGGGAAACAAAACATTAAGTTGTCAGGCTGAAATGATGGGTATTTAAGTGACTGAAACATGGTGTGAGGAAATAGTTTTTTTGCCTGGGCGCTTTATGTTTGTCTATCACAGCAAACAAACGCCCCCCAAAAAAAGACAACTGTAATTCATCAAACTAAAATTAAGAAGAAACCGGAAGAAGCTGAAGTGGAGAAAATTGCTTAATGATTATCAGCTGTGAGACAGGGTGTTGATCTGGCAAAGCACGGGAGGGAATTAACCAAGTTGCCTGCAGAAGAAAAACTATAAAGGAAATATTTTTAAGCAGACAAAGTTGAAAATCGCAAAATTGGTGTTGCACAAGACGCTAAGTCACGTGTTCCAAAAATGAGTAATCGAATGATGCCTGTTCATGCTCACATGAAGAAGCAGATGAACATTTCATTCCTACCTTTTCCTACAATCCATAACACTGTGATCACAGGAAAGAATGCATACATCATTCCAGCAGATCCGGAATGATCTTGGGTGAGACTAAGCTGCTGTGGACACTTCCAGCGTTCTGACTGCTATATCTTTAACATCCATCAAACACAGCCATTAAAAAAAGCACATACAAAATCTGCTACTTAAAGAAAATCAATCCGTCCCTGCCATCGATTACTTATGTTCCCGAAACCAGCACCGAATCGATAGGCTGGCAGGGCTGCTTAAAGGATGTTATGGCTATGACTATGGTAATTCGGAATCTTAAAGTGTACTTTATCTGCGATACCCTCAGACATCTGCAGTACCCATCATCTGTATCCCACAGCTCATGAGAGACATGATACATGTATTTTCATAAAGTCCTGCATTCTGCTTCCTTGCAACTAATGATACAACACTGAGATCACTTTGTTAAGCAGAAGATTTGAAAATAAGTTGCTTTACTATTGCACAGAGAGTGAAATAAAAGGAATAGGTTTAGTCCTAAAATGAGTGTTGAAAAAGCACAAAATCAGATTTTAAAGGCTTAAACATCTTAAAGGATGTTTACTGAGAAGAAAAATGTTTCAGTCCATTTTTTCATCCAATTAAAATGGTCAGCGACAATTTAAATGGTGACCAGTATATTAAAAAAAAGTTTAATGTCAGTGTAACTCCAGGGAATATTACATTCACTTTCTGATAATGAAGTAAAGTTTTCCTCAGCAGAAGTTTCTGAACAGCACATTAGAATCTAAGTGACTGGAATACTGCTCTGCTTGTCGCACATACTGATTTCAGTCTGCCATGCCCTGCATACAGAAAACACCACAGAATGAACAAAACTAATATATCAAATATGCTTGCTTACTCTGCGTTTACAGTTATATTCCAACATTAAAAGTGCAATGCGGTTTAAGGTTTTACACACAAAAAAAATTGCACTTTGAAAAGTGATGCAATATGATTAAAAAGATGCACATCCAACAGAGAAAAAAACTTAGTGGCCAATAAAAAGCTGTTTCATTTTATTTATTTCTTCTCTAAAAGCAGCAACTCTAAAAAGGTCAAATCCTGGGGGCCACTATACTAATATCACATGACCAGATGAACACTATTATTAACCCACTATTATTGGACACATTTGGTTGTAGAATAAATTGACCTAATAATAGGTGACAAATATGCCAGAAAAGGGTTAGGCATAATTTTACATTGGAATAATTGGACCAAAATCCTTTGCGGTTGTGTGACACTTTGTAAACAAGCAAATACATATAAGCAAAGCATAAACAAAAATTAACACTCCTAAGCATAGTCTTAACATCACATGCACAGAGCATTCCTGACAGGACACAATTTATTAAACAATATAATCTAATATGATCATGATGACATTCAAAACTGATCACATTTAATACATAACAATTACAATTTAACACAAACACTGTTGAGTCCACTAACATAAATGTGACAAAACAGCGTGTAATACAACTATTCTAAAAATATAAAGAAAACAAGTGCTTTGCACAGAATGGCAAATGCTGCCTCAACTTCCAGGTATGATTGTGAGCGAGTGTGTGCTGGCAATGAGGCATGTTTTACTCCAATGTTGTAGGAATCTCACGCTGCAGCTAGCCCCCTCCTCTCTCTCTCTCTCTTGGGCTGCCAGAGTAAACAAGCGAGGCCGTGTAACTACCACATCGCCTTATAATGGCTCAGACACAGGAGACAGAGGATCTCCGCACTGCGCCAGCCAAGCTGACAGACAGCCAGATGTGTTGCAGCTGGCCAGAATACAGCACCACACACATGATGTTCAGACAGATCCTTCACTGGATTCCCTGCCAGTTCCTACATTACCCATAAACATACATACGTGTACTTACACACTTGTTAATCAACTGCACAGAAACATTATGCAGACCACACACACACAAACCTATTTCAAAAAGACCAAGCATGGAAGAAACTTGTTCCTTAAACTCTATACTATGTGATTTCTCTTTAAACAGGATCCAAGGTTTCCCACACAGTGTTTGCGTGTGTGTGTGGGAGTACACACACGAAAGCACATGGAGGCCTGAGGCACCCGAGGCCCACATACAGTGGTACACAGCTCAGCCATCACACCGCTGCTCCAAACATGATGCAATTAAAGCAAAGCCCTTGCAGGACTGAGCATGTTTACCCACTGCGTCTCCAGTTTGCTGTTGTACAAAAATTGCACAATTATTTACTTTTTCATTGTTTTTCTAAGCCTTAAGCTGTACACACGAAAATATTGTTGCTTCATGCCATGCACTTTTTTAAAATATAGTATATACTTAATAGTCTGAAACTACTAAAAAAAAAAATTCAGGATTTAAAATCTAATGTAAGCAATGTAAACCAAATGTAATTTGTGATGCTACTCATATACATAATAATGTATATGCCATATACACAAAAATTATTTTATTTTGTATTTGTCAACCTTAATGCAATTTTTTAATTCCTAATTATATCAACGGCACAAAATGAAAAGCAAAATTTATACATATGTGGTATGTATTTGGTTTGCTTCTATGACAGATTGCTTGTTGACAGATTTCATAGTTGGACCTGGTTTATTTCATCCTAGCTAAAAAATGTTTTAATACATAACAGAACTCTTACCTACTGTACAAATCAATTAACATGGCAGCAAATGTGCTGTGTCAAGGGACCTTAAAATAAAACCTAAAAACAATTCTTTGTTTTACAATTTTCCAAACCCTAGAATTTATATACAGTAGAAAGGAAACATAACCATCTAATCTCTTGGTAAAGGCCAGGTTCTGCTCTTCAGGGTTGGCCTTTAAATAAGTCACAGCTGCACAGATGAAACGGAAAAAACAACTTGTTTGAACATTGCTTTGTAGTGTCTGAAGATTGTGTCTTGTACAGTTATTGTTCGTAGTCTATGGTTTGCATACAAATGCTAATCAGAAGCTCACTCTTATGTCTCAAGTTCCACTCCTCAAAAGAACAAAGGCAGCAGAACAAAGACATCTGTGAGAAGGCCGGCGACAAGAGCGAAATTATGCGGTAGCATCTCTAGGACACCATCTCTTCAGTTCTTCTTCAGAGGCTGGATGAGCTAGCGCTGCAGGAGAAAGCTCATCCAGCATTCAGCTCAGCCGATTCTGTGTGGAGCAACAGAACAAAGACGCTGACAAGATGTTGTGGGCGAGACTGTCCTGCATTTATCGGCCCCTGCACCAAACACTGCCCTCCTCTGCATTAACAGACAGAATTTCACTGCTAGTTTTACTGCCTGTCTTTAAACAGCGCAGAGTCTCTTCATTCAATACTGCTTATCCTCTTAAAGGTGGTGGAGGAAAGACAGTTTCCCTTTACAAAGAGCACAAGTCTGTGACGATGCTTTTGGCAGGTACAGGGAAGCAACACTGAGAGCTGACGGGTATGTAAAGCAAACCTCTGAAATGTCAGAAGATCCGTGGTGCTGATGAAAAACAAGCAATTTTGACAGCTGATCTAAAGGTTTCAAATCTGAACATTACACAACCGCTGTAACAGTTTTGTGTGGCTGCTAGCATACGATCATTCAGGCTGTGGTGTGTAACTGCGTAAAGATGCAGGTTTAGCACAGTAAGGAAAGAAGAGAGGGAAAAAATCTGCTGGCAGAAATTAATTGTGTACCATCATCTTAATCACCTTGTGCTCTGGATAAAGTGCCAGGAGAATAATGATTAGCAGTAATATAAATGTAAGGCTTCCATCCCTGAAGTTAGATGGTGAAATCAATGGCAGGACACAGCAGACACAGAAACTGCTGCAAAGCAATCAATCACCTAAACTTTTCTGAATCCACTCGCCTAGTGCAGCCCAGAGGGACTTGGAGGAAGGAGACAAAGGCATGTCAATAGGGCCCGGTTTTCCATCAAATGTACTCCTTAATCACACACCCTATAATGCTGTAACACCAATAGTGTTGGCTTGAGAAAATACACATTTACTTACTCGCTGCTCTAAACAAGCCCTCATCTATCTCCGCCAAGAGCTCTGGTCTCCATTAAACAGTGTGTGGAGAGGTGGAGGAATGTTTACTCTTTATTGATGTTGTTGTCTCCATTGTCTTGGCGAGCCTTGAAAAAGCTCCAGTCATTACCTTCTCCTCACCCTTCTCCTCACTCAAGTCACTGCTCATCGTGAGTCATTGTTCAAACAATTAGCTCGATAAGACAAAGTGAGGGTGAGAAAGGACGTTACGGAGAAATTGAGAGCAAGCACCTCAGCTGCTCCTCTCAATCTATAATGTTCACCCAAAAAAACAAAGAAGTCCACGTCTTTATCAACTCTTTTCAAAGTGCTGCACAATAAAGTCACAACACAAACCCTGCTTGGCCTTTTCACAATAAAAAAAACAAAGCAATGTGAGGTGTCAAGACCCTGCACTTCTAAAACGTGTCACATTATTAGCTGCAAAGCTATTTAAATTGAGAAGAACTCAACCTAAGCATTTACGGTCTGCAATCTTTATAGTCTTACAAACAAGTTTAATTGCCGAAAAAGTTAAAATGGAAAAAGCAAAAGTCTACGAATTAAAATAAAGCCAAATCATCCCAATAATGAACCAGTGCCTACATTCTGTTTAAGACATGAAGGATATCCATCTTAATTGTTGTAATTACCGGACCCCCAGCAGTCAAGGTCTCAGAGTGTGGCAAACACACCCACGGGAGAACATCTCGTCTCCTGTCACTTCTGGTAAATAGCTCTCTTCTGTGACGAGCTCATCTCCCCGTCTCCCACTCACACATTCGGCTTGATAGCAATTATTTTGGAGGCCATCCCTGGCAAACCACATTATTTAGATTTTGGCTTTACAATCAAGTTAGCTCACAACTCTCCACCCCTCAGTGAGAAAACGAATCACTTCATAAGGAGGGAAACAAATGATGTTTTCAGACGTATTTGCCTAGATTTCTACCATTTGTATTCTAAGTGGTTGTTTATGGGAACAGAGATCCGGGGCATATCCTTGGCAAAATGAGCTACTTTATACCATTTAAATATATTACAGCCAGAGGCTCTGCACATTTGAGGAAATGTCTATGCAGACAGCAGTTAAAAGATAAGGGCTGAGGAGAATTTCCAATGAGCATGACAGAACAATGCAATATCAAAAGAGGGGTCAGAAAAGGGTCAGAAAGCCATACAGAGTGTGTCCTATTTCTTTCATACCCAACATATTCTTTGAAAAAACATGTCACTCTCCTTTATTCTGAGAAAGCATACCGAAGTTCTATTTTAAATTTCCCTAAAGCAGCATGTTTGCATTAAATCCAAAGACTCGCTCGGCTTGTTCCAGAAACATCTGTGAATGCTGTGGTGGCATTTCTGTCGTTTGAGGTGAGCGGGGGGAGAGGAACGGATCAGATCTCTGGGCTGCTGTGACTCAAGGTTCTCTTTGCATCTCATTTGCTTTCTTTTTGGGACTGGATTCAAAGGAGTTCCATCGAGCCATCATTTAGCCCTGCACCTGTCACTCAGTGGGAGAACGCTGGTTTAAAGTCTCACTGGCTGATGCTCTCTGACTCAAGATGACAGCTGGAAGGCGAATATTGAAGTTTCTCTGTTAGTCTTTGATGGAGTCTATGCGAGTAAGCATCTGATTTCCCCCACGCTGTCGAGAAATTGAATCATACACTGTCTAGCGCAAACCTCCTGAATCCTGCACTAAACCATACTACATAATACACACACACATACAGGTGCAAAACCATACTACATAATACACACACATATTCAGCTGTAAAACCATACTACATAATATACACACACACACACACACACACAGTGTAAAACAACACAATTATCTCAGATTAAATCAACATCACATATAAAAAGAAATGACAGGGAAAACATCTCAGTTTTTAACATATCAATTTAAAAAGAACAAAACAACAGTCAAATTTCACACATCTCAGAAATGGATCTCATAAGCTGAATGCTCTCATCATAACAGAACACAGAACGGAAACATCTGAACTGCACATGGAAGTTAGCAACTGGTAGCAGGTAGCAACTAAAGTGCCCTTGAGCAAGGCACCTAACCCCCGATTGCTCCCCGGGTGCCGCATAGCTGGCCACTGCTCCGGGTGTGTGTGTGTTCATGACTTGCAGTGTGTGTTCACTCCTCACGAAGGATGGGTTAAATGCAGAGGTCACATTTCAGTTATGGGTAACCATAACTGACAAATA
>JAZGTK010000735.1:35216-54379 GCA_036877625.1 Ambastaia sidthimunki
GTGTGTGTGTGTGTGTGTGTGTGTGTGTGTGTGTGTGTGTGTGTGTGTGTGTGTGTGTGTGTGTGTGTTTGTACACCATGGAAATAGAGCCAGGGGGTAATGCATGTCAAGGCACATTAAAGTTACCACTAATGTTACAGACAGATAGAAGGATGAATGAAAGAATGGACAGGCAATCTGACAGTGAAGAGACACTAGGAAAAAAGAATGATGTGGTGAGGAAAATTCCCCCCAGGAAAGGCAGCATGGAGAAAGGAGTGCTCTCTATTTTTAGAGGTGGGGCTGGAGAGATGCCTGTGACAGCCATCCACTACTAAACCCAAGTCAAACTAAACCCCACCGAGCTGCTCACTACAGGTTGGCTAGTGATGAACACAGCTTCAATAAATCATAATCACCATCATGCCAGTTTGCTCAAATAAGGCCCTCTGGGCGATGAGTTCTTTTAAGTTTCTTCTGTTTACAAGAACGTCATCTTTTTTTTAAGCCATGCGGTTGGATAGCCCAAGGTAAATTGCTTGACCTGAAACAAATTGACATGACATGTGCTCTGGGAGCCAAGTATACTTCCATTATGGAGGCATACAACATAGACAAACAGTTGACAAGCATGTAGGAAGCATATTAAAGAGGTACATCCAACATTCCTTATGTATTACTATGGTTACATTAAGTACCAGCTTTTTCTACACACCAGCTGATCTTGTGACCTCAGCAGAGTAAATGAAAGCTTTTAAATATAATAGTTCCATGAAAATGTCAACACTTCACAGTCTGCAAAAAAAAAAAAAACACTCAGAAAAGCTCCTGCATTCACATTGATAAGAGATTTGGCCTTCAGCTACAGATACAGTAACACAAGTCAGAACAGAATGGTATGCAATGCACAGTATTGGGTGAAAGCTTCATAGTTCCATATCATCCTACAGTAGGAACAGAGGTGAGACAGAGAAAAAAAATGTCAAGAAAAAGTGAGTGGTGCTCCACAAAACCTCAGTGCTACAACGCTGGGGTGATGTAGGTGTTTGCGAGGATGTTGCTATGCAGTTGCTAAGGTGTTCTGACATTGCTATGCTGTTACTGGGGTGTTCTGTGTGGTTGCTTAGCAAGTCAAAAGAGCCTCAGCTCTCTATGATATTCTGGTTCCTAAATATAAAAAAATCTACATTGGATTGCTTAAAAAGCAACAGCATGCCTCTCCTCAACCTGCCGCATGATTTAAGGCATCGTCAATGTGTGACACAAATAGCGCAGGACGAGTTATGCTCCGATGTTTATTACTCAGTGGTTTATTTTAAATCTCTAACCCCAGGTATTAGAAACAGTAAAAGTAACACATGCCTTAGCAGACACCACTAACGAGAACAAATATGGAAAACATCACATGCTGATTTGAAGTAAACTATCGGTTAATAACACACACAACATGTTCATCATTCACACTGCAGACGCACTAATAAAGAAGTCATCTTGCCTAACTTGCCAACTTGTGGCCGAAAGCCAAGCGCAAACAGAGCCGCAGCTGATAGTAGCCCAGGGTCCTAATTATGAAAAGTAAAAGAATGATTAAGTTGAGTGCTGTTTAATGACTTTTAACACATTCGTTTTGAAGACGCTGTGGGCGTACACTGGCTGACTGCAGATTTGAGCTTTAATTCACCCCTACATTCGCGTAGACTCGTAATCCACACGCAGGTACGATTATCACGCAAATCATTAAAAAATATTCACAAGCTCACCGTGAACGTACAGTATCAAGCCGCATGTGATTCAAAAATGGATGTCATGCCAACATAAGCTTGTTCCCTTGGCTGTTTGCAGCAAATTATTAATTTGTTCTTTTTCATTTTGATGAATTATAAGGCGACTATACAAATTAAAATATTTGGAGCTTCTAGGTCCAAGGCTGTTGCTTTAGTATTGCTGGATAGTTCACTGTCAATGTCACTGGCCTCCGGAGAGGAACTGGGGCTGCTTCTCATTCACTTTACACTGATGGAAAAATAATCATTACTGCTTCAGTCAATAATGAAACAAGGACATGGCAAAGAAAAAGCGGGACAAAGGAAGACTGTTGTCTGTATTAAAAGACGAGTGGCGGTAATGGCAGCGTTCATCCGGAGCTAAACGGGGTTCCACGTGAGAGACGTGAGAGAGCAGGAGTGTGTTCTTTATCAAGCAAACAGAGCTGCGGTGCGATCCTGCAGTACAGGCTGAACTCATGCCGGGAGCTGTCCACCAGCACTGGTGCTGAATACTGACTGAACAATGAATAGTGATGAGAACAGTGCTTCTCCTGTTTTTAAAACTTCATACTTAAAGCTGACTTCCTTTAAACCCATGTCTAAGTGAAAATTATTATGAAAATGAAAGTCCCAAAATGTAAAGGGGACCCTCATTTTGTTGTTATTTTCATGATAGAAGCTTAACACCTCCATTAAATTCTCAAAAGATTCTTATTATTGTAACACAACACTTTTTTTGCATCTTTTAACATTACAGTAGTGACATTTTTTGCACTAAGAGAAGTTCTAAATTGTGCTTAACCTTCTTAAAGTAAGTGAAACTTATTTTTTAAAATCATTAAGCAAAACATATTTTTATTGGGTGAAATATAACCCAGACATGTTCATGGGGCTCATCTGACAGTCCTTTCAATACCCATTTAGTAATAAAGGTGTCAGTGTTATAGTGTACTTTGAGGAACATCTGGGTTTATAGCATTCTTTGTCAAAATTTCAGCTGTCAGACTGGAGTGTTGTGAGCTCTCTCTGGCAGCTCAGAAATCACAGGCACATAAGCACAGCTCATAACACACCTGGATTTACAGGTGTCTCACTGTCACTGATGTTGGTTTACCAGCACACCAGTACTGGGGACCTGAGAGTGTTGAACAGCAGCCCGTGACTGAAGGAGATTAGAAACAGTGAGAACCACCTGCAAAACACGTCTCGCTCTCTTACATTCTTTGCCCACTCCACATTCAGTTCTACTTCAGCTGTATAAATTACCCTGCTTAACTAATTATGGATGATTTGGTTCTATGTGGTGGGTTTAAGCCCCACACAGATGGTGTGTATCCCAGTCTGAGAGGAACACACCTGGGCATTGCTCCACACGAGAGAGACATCTAAGGACTAGGGAAACAGATACCCTCCCTGTGACAAGACAAGATTAACCAACTGTGTAGCGTAGAATTAAAAAGGCAAACACTGCACTGTATGATTAAACGTGAATGTTTAAGACACTGTGATGCTGAGGAAACAAGCAAACACAGGACATTTGTGTTTACATCAGCATCTCCACTGAACAGTTCTTCAGTCAGATAAGCATCAAGCGTTCTTTCATGGATAAAAGAATTTTACGGCATTGACTGATAAAAGTACACTTCCAACATCACACCCGACATCAAAAATAAATATCTGACTGCTCACCGTGCTGTTCAATGATAAAGATCTTCAACACTTCTACCCCCACACACACAGTTAATAAATAACTGCCCTTATAATTCATTTACTTTCTCTCAGAGAAGAGAGAGGTTCATTTTCATTAATGCAATGCAGAAATGTGGGAAAAACAGATGAGTATCTTTTTTCCAAGCCGAGCTTTTTCCTGTCTGTAATGGCTTGCGCGTCTCTCGTGCTCCAGAAACTTGCAAGTGCTTTCAAATGAAAATGAAGCTGGATATTCCACAGTGTATCAGTCTGTGTGGTGGAGTCTTGAAGATGCATGAAACAACCTGAGGCCATCAGCAGTTTTTAAACCGTGAGGGTCAGCAGAAAAATTGGTGGATCCTCTCTCCTCTACCCTCTGCAAAGCCAAAAAGCTTTAGACAGACCTACAGCATCAGTTTGTTGTTTACACAATTCAGTTCTGCCGAACCCCACCCTGTCAGAGAAAAAAACAACAACATTCATGGTGCTTCTGAGGCCTTACATCCATGAATAAAATGAAGCTGCAATTATCCTTCCTTTTTTTCTAATTACACTTGAGAGAAACTTGCAAGTGCTATTTTGCTTTCTCTTAGAACTTTGAGAATGCAAATTTGCATTTCAGCACAAAAGAATACAAACAACGTGCAAAATTTACTTTGCAACGACATTAACATGAAAAATAGCAGGGATTGAAATGTCACCATCTATGAAGAGGAATATACCGCATCTATTTTTTATAGTAACATGGATTATTCAGTACATAAGCTATTCGTAATATTCATGTATGGCTTATGTATATTTAATTCCAAGATGGAATTTAAAGATATTTATGCCATATATCAAGACTGAATTCAAGTTCAAAGCATAAAAAGTGCAAGCGGCACGTACAGAAACCTTTCTGCACCCAAAGTGCCAATTTGTCTGCTAGCAACACCCACATGAAACATAAGCTCTACAGCTATTCAGTTCATCCCATCTCTGTGCAGCCTAACACTACATGGTGCAGTCTGAGAACTGTATTCTCAGCTCAGGCACAAATATTTCATTTAAGTCAGCGCTGTATTAGTGTGTCTTTGACAGCATTTTCATGTAACGACAGGCTTTGGCTTTACAAAAAGTCCTTGAAACTTGCACGGCAACAATGCATGATAATGGGCTTATCTAAATTCAGAGGCCAATTTTCCCTGACTAATTATTTCATTGATGAAGCAAGACAGCACCTTGCTTGTCCTCTTTCATCTTCATTGGTGTGCTAAAACGTTTGGGTAAATATTTGGGCAGTGTTATTATGTGGTGATAAAGGCAGAATATGGACTGCAAGTCATCAGAGCAAGTTGAAAAGAAAAATGCTAACGGTGATGGTGAAAACATCTTTAATCGGTTTGTAATTTTCTGACTCGCGTTTAAAGTAGGTGATCAGCTTTTCCATCCTTAAAATGCAACAAACCAAAGCATTGTACAGTGGACAAAAGCCAATAGAGGCATCAACATCATTATGTTCCTTTGATATCCTCTTATAACTGTTACAAAGAGAAGAGACTCATAACTGCCAAACACAGCGGGTTCAATCTGTGGGTAAGCCTATCAAAGAGCCAGAAAGACCAACACTCAAAGCAGTGAAAGCCCTTGATGTAATCAAGAGAATTAGCCACTCCCTGAACTCCTGCCATCAAACACAGACACACACTTGACACTTCAAGATGTCTACTGAGATCCATTGACAACCATTACATCGAGTATGCTTTTGTGACATCACAATGAATATCAGCTGATCAAAAAACATGGCATCACACATCTGAAACACAATTTACATTCATCTTGGCTGAAGCTAAGCTATTTTAAACAAGGCTCACACTGAGAGGGCCACCTATAAACAATTACCTCATCCACTTCATTTGAGCCCACAAATCCCATTGTTTTCCCTCTCTCATGCAGAAAATTATTTGTGGGCTGGAGGAGCTGGACTGAATGAGCTGCAGGTTTAATTCACTGCCTTTCATTTCAAGAAGATTTTCCTCTCCCAGCTGGGGAACAAACAACTCACATCCTTCAAGGAAAGCAAAACTTTTAAATAGCACTTCCTAAACAGTGGGCTTAAGATAGCCAAATGTTAATAACCGACTGATGAAAAATTCATCAGCCCAGAATTACACAATTTTCCCAAATACCAGCCTGGTACACTGTAATTAAAGTGATGTCTCTCTGTTTTTGTGCAAGTGAAGGGCAGGTTAGGAGAACAAAATCTAGGTTTAGGCGCATCCTTTCTCTACACTGATTCATTTACATTTATTCATTTGGCAGACTCTTTTATCCAAAGCGACTTACAGTGAATTTAAGGTATACATTTTTATCTGGACAGGTCTAAAACTGAGCTTTAAAGGTAATCAGATGTGAAAGTTATCTAATGGCAACAAAGCATCTTTCCTAGTAAACTAATATTAATAATCTATTTACTTCAATTACTCTGTCAAATAACACTTATATTCTTTCAATCAACCACCAGGCCACATGCACAGGATTGTGGGATATCACAGGACAATACCTTTAAAAATCCACCAGATAAATAGAAAGGATGTTACACCAACAATCCGTTCAGACTATAGACTCTTAATACCTCTGTACACTGCCTGATAAAGCAGTAGTCTTTCAGGTTTTGGACACAGCCTTGAAGTTCTGAGTAACAGGAAGCAGAAGCTGTAGAGAGGTCACATGAACTCAGTGCATTATTATGCAGCAGGTCGCTTCCTACAGTAGGGGCTGGGAATCACCCCTGTGAGGATTAAATTCAGTGAGCTGAGAGAAAGGCAGTCCAATGCTCTGACTCCCCCTTGCTCTCCACATCCCTCTCTCTCTTTTTCCATCTCACAGTGAACAGGCAGAAGATGCCTTGTTGATTTTACTGCACGCCATCCAAACCCCACAAAATCCGTCCCAGGTCTGGAGGCCAGGCAGAAAAATAAAACAAGGGATGAAAAAACTCAGAGCGGTTCAGATCTCGTGGAGGTGAGAGGAGAGGGGTGAGGCAAACAGACAGGAGAGCAGGACGTTTCTCTTCCATCTGTAGTCCTGAAGGCAGGAAGCAGGGGCTACGGCTCATTACACCGGCCCTCTCTTATCACTGCCGCTTGCCATGGAGTCATACTCAAACACACACATCAGCTAGCAGACCACTTTCTGTTCCCTCTCTCCTGCTCACACACTCACATACATAAACATTCCCTTTTGTTGTCTTATTGCCACAGAAGCTTGGTCTCAGAATAACACACATCATCATGCCATAATGCAATTTGAACAATCCATGTCTAAAGGACGTTTCTTTCTGAACGTTTCTTTATGTTGTTAAGAGACAGTGACAATTTTCGAGTGCTACATCTGAGAGATGCATTGACATAAAGATTGGCCATTGTGACACGTGCATTCAGTTTATCATTTGCTCTCCGGAGCGCAAACATTACAGATGAAATTGCTTTGTGTCTTGTAACCTTGATCATTTCACCAGCATGTATGATGTGACACACAGCATACTGTCTATCACAGGCAGTTTCTCAGAAAGAGCGATGCTGGCATTTTGAGCCCCGGCTGTGTTAGCCAATCATCTTTTAGAATCCATTAAGATGATCAAGTCCATTATAATGACAGAACATCTGGAACAAAGATCTCTAATAGCCAGCAGCTGCTGGGTAAAATGACAGCCATTAGCGGGCCATTGACACTACACTCACCCCCAGCAGCAGTGGACATTGTGTCATTTAATGCTAACTCCCGCAACTTTCTCTGAATGATTTCATAATCAATCAATAGAACAATTTAGTGAATCATAATTACTAGCAATAATTCTGCTACCACATCCAAATGTACCACATCTCTTAAAGCGTTTATTAAACTAATCCTATTTCAGGAAACCAACTTTTGCAAATGATATTATATGACTACAATTCAAAAAAAAGCTGGAGGCTATCAGAGGTAGACATCAAACTGGCAGGATATATAACACAGGGCTGCAGGTTGGTTGACAAGATATTAGCATCACTGAATCGGGCACAAAGCACATAAACTTTGGACGGGATATGACACCAAAAGCCACCAACAGACAAAAGACAGTAAAGTACCTGTGTGATCTGACTGCAGAAAGTTAGAAGTGAGGAGTTAGAAATTGGACATCACTAGTTGCTATTGATTTGTGGGAGACTGGAGGAGACACTGGTGACTATGGGATAATGTACTGTATTGAAGAGCCTAAGGCAGACTTTGAAAGTGCCAGTGAACTGTGTAAGTGGCCTGCTGAGGACCAGACAGCATTACAGGAATACTGAATATTACATCCGGAAAATCCTTTAACAATAATAACACTTCAACTAACATTCTTGAAATAAACATTCTCATGGGATATATGGACAATTTCAAAATATGTTATTAAGATATTAAGAAGGCATACGTCAATGCAAAACCTGTTAAATCAAATTTAAAAAGAGAACAGGAAATCATTCTTTAGAAATAAGTATATATTTGTCACTATATGATTTTAGAGGCTATGCACAATTCTAACACACAAAATTAATTTCTCTTTATAGGTGAATATGCCGGGAACTAGACTTTTTGTGAAAACCATCTTCCAAAACCCTCTTACACAATAACCAGGCCAATAAAAAAGAAAAGAAAAACATGGTTATTAACTGGGTCTTTGATGATCATTAATAAATATAATTACACTCAACAAAGCAGTGCAATGGTGTAACGTCAGCAACTGACAAAGACCTAATTGTTATTATCATGAACCATTAATTACATCTAATAAAAGAAGATATGAGGAGAGAAAAAATCCCATTTGTTTTTTTCTTTCTTCTTTGCTTCTTATCAGCATAACAGGGGCATTTATTTCCTCACTCACAGATTTGCTCTCTTGCAGTATCACAGATGTGATATTTTGCTTTTCCAAGCACACTTTTAATACTTTAAAATATATAATGGTTGACACCAATAGGCGCATGTAGACGTGCTAAAAATATATTTGCAATTTTTCAGATTTTTCATAATATTTTGTAGACGAGTCATTTAAATTTGTTTAACACTACATACAAAGTATCAAAAACAGGAAAAAATGTAAATTACAGAATTCCTAGATTTCTAATTTTCATGCATAAGGTCCTGATAACAGAAGTTATGGTAATGCCAAAAGAACGGTATCAGCATGCTGAGTTTTGGGAATAGCAGGAAATAAAATCGAGATCATCTGCAGTCGACACTCCAACAGCCCTATTCCACAGAGACCATGACAAAGAGTGTAAAAAAGCCCAACTACTGTAATTGGTTTTAAAATGGTGGAATTCATTACAGTTGTGCTGCATGTTCAGAAATGCAAACAGGGAAAAAAACATTCACTGGAGGCTTGAACTGATCTGCTTAAATGAAAGCCATAGGGAGATGAAAGGAATAATTCAAATGACAATTTTAGCAGCTTTAGCTCAGTTATAATACAGTCAAATATGTTGTGAGTGTAACTGGCATAAGATTTCTGTGCTCTTTTACCTTTTGTTTCATTTTCTTTTGTTCTACAAGAAGAGTTTGATGTACACTACATGTAGTATAACGTATACTACATAATATAAAGGTTACGAAGTATACTACAGAAAGAGCCAATCTGTATACACAGATCAAATAACCTACACCTGAAATCTTTATAGTGTGAAACAGACATTGAGTCAGACTACTGGTACACTACCAGACTTGATTAACAGAACATAGAAATAAATGAATGACCACCCACCTCTTCACACAGACCAAAACCTCAAATCAACTGTCCAAAAGTCATCCAGTTCATTATCAGAAACAACCAGCTGACTCCTGAACTAAAGGTTAAATTTCAACCTTATATAGTGCACACCATCTGACAAAACACTTACATGTATTAACTTACAATAAACCTCTACCACATGCCACCAACAACATCTACAGGTCTGATCTGTTTGATAGAAAAAAATAGAATTGGCCTTCAAATTTATTTAGATTTTATATGCATACTGATTTGGTTCAAAAGCATTTGGCAGAGCCATCTAAAGAAAGATGAAATAACATATGGCCAAATTTAAAAAAATTAAGTGTGTGTGTTAGATAACAGCACCTGGGAAATGGTGGAGAGAGCATATGTCTGAGAAAGAGAGAGAAAGAGAGAGAGAGAGAGAGAGAGAGAGAGAGAGAGAGCAAAACATCTACCACTCTGATTTTAACTGATGAGGAATAATTAAACAAACTCACACTTTAGTAAAAGAAATGAGATGAAGAAAGGAGTGGAGAGGAATAAGGTGAGGAGGGACAAGGAGAGGAGATGGGACAGGATGAGACAAGAAGCGAAGAAATGAGACAAATGTGACAAGACTCTTTCTAAGTCACATGTTTAAGACCACACCAGGACCATGTGTTACTTCAAAACAAGTTGTCTGACTGCCATTAGCCTGACAATGTGTTGTCAGCAGCATGCTTTATGACAAGATGAGACCACAGCGCCGGTATAAATTATTCAGATGTGATTGCATAAGTGCAGAGTCGATAAGCAGTCTGTCGATGCAGAGCGAGGCAGCTCAAGCCACCCAACGTCCGACTCCAACACCAGGAGCCTGAAGGAAAAATACAGAGTTAGCAGAGACTGCCTCTGTCAACACCCTTCCAGCTCCGGAAATTTTAACACTAAAAGAAAATATATTTTTGCCAAATGCACCCTGGATGTAAAGAATAATGATGTAGCCAAAGTCTATCTGAGTACTGTCGGTAACTTTCACAATTACTTCCCCTCCTTAAAGATCAGGCTACTAACAAATGGTATTGCAGACAGAAACAGTGCTGTGCAGCTCTGAGAGAAACCCATTAGGTCAATTCCATGGCAACAATGTGTCTTTTTTTCACCATCACACACACTAAAACCATTGTGTAAATCTTTGATTTAAAGAAACTTACTGCCATCTAGTGGCTGCTGGACTTCCTTATGGCAACAAATGCACCCAACAGCCTGTAGGATAATTTGCAGTTTATCATAAGGCTATAGATATAAAACATGACATTAAAAACCACATGCAAGTAAAAGACAAAACCACACCGACAATGTTTATAGTACTGTGTATAGTACAATAACTACAATACAAGGTCTGACACTCAGTGAACACAATCAAGAACAAATAAAACTAAGAAGCATCCATTTTGAAGGGTCTGTTTCTCCAGAGCCCCCTTGAGAAAAAGTGCACGGCAAACTAAGCGCTTTGTGACCCGTTCTTGATCAAACCACAAATCGTTAGGTTTGGCCATTTGGGGGAGTGCTTAAAGTGTTTGATGAGCAGATAATGACGGCTCAATACTGAGCGACCATGGATGACGGGCATAAAATGTGCAGCCGTGAGACAAGTGCCACACCTTATTAGTGCTGTGATTTGCTGAGGAAGCCACAGGGAGACGACTGGGTTTTAACTGGTGAAACGCCGCATACACGGGACCGTTAGATTAACCAGGTAAAATCTCACTAGTTCTGAGCCTTTGTGACTCCCACCCAATAAGAACGTTAATGAGTAGAGAAGAGAAGATGGCTTTTCATTAGTTCCAGGCTAGAAGAAACACGGGGAAATAAAACAAAGAGGAAAGCACTGAGCAGTCCAAACATATTGTTCCCTGAGCACAGTTCCCAAGCTGTCTGAATGTGCCATTAACTGTGGTCACACTGTGTTCATGGCTTTAAAGTTGAAGTAAAATTATCTAGCGACCACCCTAATTGTAAGAAAAGCTGTCCAGAAACCACCAAGCGTGTGCCACCACTAAACACCCCAAGATAACGAGGTGACTTGAAGAAAAAACATGGACCAACTTCTGCATTTGAAAAAACATAATTTGACAAGCAATTTCCTTTTCTGCATTGATGTATTTCTATCAAAAATACGTTTGGGCAGAACATAATCAAAGGATTTGATATTTTGTGAAACAGCCAATAAGCTTTATGAGTAAAAAATAAAGTGGCACTCATTCAGCTATGCAATGTGATGACAGTGTGTGAACAATTATGTGTTCACAATGCAGACAAGGGGCTGGTAAAAATATGCTATATGCTATAAATGCATCACGCTTGCGGCAGGAAAAGGGCAAGAACGTGAGAAGATAATGTTGAAAGGTGGACGGTGAGAGTGACAGGACAGCAAAAGCCATTACCAGATCTTCTGACCTCATAAGGACACAGGAACATGCGGTCCCATCTCACGCCAGGGCTGAGAGTAGGATGAAGGGAACTAATAACATCTAGAGGACAGAGGGTGATTTGATTGACCACTGGAAAAAGAGAGAGACAATCGGGCTAGGACTTGGGAATACAATGCACTAGAGTTGCAAAGACAAACACAAAATGGGTTGCTCTCGTACAGAAGTGGCTTACAATCACAAGAACACTCGCACACACACAGTGCAGGCGCGTACACATGCAAACACAGCGCATCTCTTTTCCCTTTAATATGAGCACACCACGTCCATTCTTGGTTCCCTTTCATCTTCTCTTCATCATAATGAGATCCTGCTTCCCTCTTTTGAAGGCAGGAGAGCTGATTGTTTGTTTCCCATTGAAAGGAAGGCCACGTGGCATAATGCAGCAGTCACTCAGCCTGCAAAAAGACCTTTTCTGTCACCAGTGAGAGCTGGTATTGACGTACTTCGCCAGTCTATTAGGTCGCAATTCTTTACGCACGTTCTAGAATCAGTGTCCTACGCTACGAAATGTTTGTCCTTCCTGCGTGCATTCATTCCTAGCCAGGAGTTACAAAAAAAGAGGAGGAGTTACAAAAAACATCTATGGAAGATACAGCATTGTGGGGGGGTTAACACATCAGACCGCCTGACATAAAGTTGGCATTTATTTATCAAGAACATACAAAGAATTACTTCATATCTAGATTTAATGCAATAAGTAACTGAACTATTAAATGCTGTCCTTATCCATGTGAAACCAAGAGTGAGATGCTAAAACACAAATAATGCCCCTTAAATGACAAGTAATTGTTTTACAGGTGAATATTTGGTATCACACTTGAAATGTCTATATTAACACTAGAGTGGATGGCATTAAAATTGTATGCAAGGTCGTGGTAGCATCGAGTAAACGCGGAAACATCAGTCCAGACCCCACAGGAGATGAGGTCATAGTGTCGATTCATTCTGAACCCAGAGAAATTTCAATATACCTGAGCTCAGAGTTGCAAACAAAATAAAAATCACAGGTCTTACAGCTGATCCCTGAAATACAGAGACAGGAACAACTCCGTCTTACAGATGAGCGCAGCCTGATCAATTTCTGTGATTAATTATAGCCAGAAGGGGCAGAAATCACTGTGGGAATTGCTAACATCATAAGCAATAATTGCATTAACACCCATTGAAGTCATATTTCAGGTTAAACACAATCAACAATATGTGTGGCAATCTGTCAACAATAATTTAAACTCTTATCTTATCTTGTAAAAACACATAAAAACATGTTTACACTTATGCACTTACAATGTCTATAAGGCAAAGTCCTGAGGGCAAACCATTTCCCCATAGACTTCAACTGCAAGTTCATTTCTGTCATTGCATTCATTTGTTTATCTTTACAAGCCTGACAGCATTCAACGGATGCTGTAAATAGAGCCTGACCTTTATTTCACAGAATATTCCTTAAAAAAAAAACTGACACTGTGGAATACAAACAGTTTGCTGTTATAGCATTGCTATAGCTCAACTGCTAAAGCATAGAGTATGCAACCAGTTCGATTCCCATGTCCCATGTTACATTATACAGCTTAAATGCATTTTGGGTCAAAACATAAACATAAACTGGCAGAACAAAGCTACTGTAATAGAAGATAACAAAAACAAAAGCATATACAAAACATGCACAGCAAAGCCTGCACTATCCATAAAAGCCAATTAGAAAAACTATAAAAACGACACAATAATCTATTACAGAGATCTGTCTATTGTGAGGTGGATTCAAATAAAAGTAAAGGGCGTTTAACTGCCACAAACTATCATGCTGAACATAGATACTTTGAGTGCAGTTACTTAATCCTAATTAAAATCATGAATCCATAAGAATGATAAACACGTACAAATAGGGCACAAGATATTGATTTATGCTTTCACAGGAAGTCTTTTAAAGCACCAAGGACATGCACCCTATCAAATCAGTTTAGCCTCCAGCACACAGTTATCATTAATGGCCAAAATGAAACAAAGAGACCTTTTCAGAATGAGGCTTTAGTAGGTAAGGATAGGATGGCCTTGATTTTTTAGACTTTGCATGTTTAAAACAAAAATGCTGGGCAGTGCTATGAAAAAACAGTCCCAGTAAAAGAGGAGGCAGTTCAGCTTCCTTGAAGAGAGACTTTAGAATGCACAAACACAATGAGACCCGAGCAACTGTAGTAAAGGTGAGTTTTGGAAGAGGGGCATGCTGGGTATGAAGTCTAATAATGAAACAACTGGACACACAAATGGCAAGGTTATTCATTTGCCTGTGATACAAATTCAGTGGAGTACATAGAAGTGGGAAAAAGATAGAGACAAAGAAAGTAGTAAGGGGGCGAATGCTGATGGGAGGGAGGAGTGAAGGGAGATACTGTAGAGAGAATGTTATGCCTCCAAATACACAAACAAAAGTCTCAAAGAGCCTGTATAGAATACTCTACATTACCCATAATGCATTGTAAGAGCACAGCAGAGCAATTAAAAGAAACAAAAATTAAGAAATAACTAGAAGGTTAATCATATTCACACAACAAACAAAAAGCTTTTTTAGACATTTTAAGGTCACAAAGGTAAATCATTATCGGACAATGTAATAGAAATGTAATTGTGTCAATGACACCAGAATCCATGTAAAATCATGTAGAAAGCTACTGGCCAAAGTCATTATGTCTTGTACATAGAAAAAGACATTTAGAAGGCATGTTTCCATGCCATGGTTTTGCTCTTTTTCACATATGCCTTTCAGTTCCATAGAGAATATTTAACTGTAACACACTTTAACATGACAGAAAGATCCATGTTCACATGGGACACAGGCTTTGCTCTTTCTCAGAAGCTAAATCATTTCTAAAATACAAACTTTGTCCATTATTCTCAGAGACGATAGCAACGATTCAGAGGGAGCATCCACTCTAACAGCTCTAGCAGACTCCAGTCCCTGAGGTCCGACTCTCTCCTCGATCTCGCCCTACGCCCGCAACTCTAAACATGTCGCCATGTTTCCGTGGAAACAGGCGGTCTCTCCTAACTGCTGTGCTGACTGTGCGATCATTGATCTCCTCCTGAGGTCTACAGAGACTTTGCAGGTCAAGTCACGTGACCTAATCGTGTAATGGCAGGACAGACTTTAGGGCAAAATGCTGATAGGGTTTTGTGTGCTGCCTCGGTTTTATTGAAGCGAAGGGACCTGCCATCCACCATTCGCTCATGAAGTGGTTCTGCGATTGTGGCCCAATAAAATGTGGCAGTTTTAACACATAATCTATCATTCTTTGCTTGACCATCAAAGCACCAACATCCCTGATCAATTTACCTCTGTGGCTGCATGGGCCGATAGACGCTACGCACGTTCCTCTCGAGTCTGCGGCTTCACTGTCAATAACATCACCAACATCAAGCTGTGCCAACAAACTGCTGAAGCACACATGGACACAAAGGAGATCCAAATTTAAACCGTGCGGTTTACCTGTGAAAAAGCGTGCCACAGAGATTTCATCCCTGAGAGAGATGCAGCTCGGCTAGGACGGTTTTCTTCCTACTGGCAGCGTGGAAATAGCAATCTGCCCAGCCAGAAGGCCTCATCTTGGCCACACTTCTTAATGCTCTGAACACAATAAAACCCAATAAAGGTGGGATATTGGGAAACAAAGAGGAAAAAGAAAAAAATATATAAGAGGAAAAAAAAAACAGATGCCAGGTTCACCGCAAGTCTCCACACTCTCTCAGCCACAGGAAGTGCACAGAGAAGCCAGGCAAAAAGGCAGGAAGTGCAACAACCTCCACACTGCAGGAAACTTCTAAATAAAAGGACTTGTTTGTGGTTCACAGTGTCAGACAGTTCTTCGATAGACACGAACCCAGAGTAACTTCTCTGAGAAGTGATGCAACATTCAAAACAAACTCCTGTGCTCATCAAACCAAACATGTTTTATTGCTGACAGGTTATAGAAAAATCACTCGACAAACAATTCCACACCAGCCAGCATGAGAGCATTGATTGAACAGGCCATCTTGCCGCAAATAAATGGATCTGTTGCGGCAGCTTATTGCTGTATTGTAAATAACACATTTACCTGTGCTTCTTTATCTTCAAGCCTCCTCACGTACGTCTAGGGGCATTTTCTCATCGCTCCAGCAACACAATAAAACAGCATTTTAAATGACAAGTGACACTTGCGGAGACAATAACAGAGCCCCTCTAAATAAATAAAATAACAAGCAGATGCATATGGGCTATGGGACTGCGCTATGTGAGAAATAGCGGAAGCTAGTCTGCAATTACCGCATTATGAAGCTGTGAAATGAGGAAACATYGCCATCTTCAAAACAGTATATATTTATAAAGATTATTACCGTCATTTTGGAGAAAGTGAGGGGGGGGGGTGCACAGGGCAAAAGTAAGTGACAATAATAACATGAGCATCTATGAACATTTCAGAAACAACAGTGACATGCTGTAATGGTACTGGGACAAAGACACGACTTTTCAAATGGGTTGTGCTGAATGCACCACTGCAAAATGAAATGTATTTATAGGACAGGGAGAAATATTTTTTCACTGTTCAATCAACACGAACTGTAGGTGTGTGTGTGTGTGTGAAATCTAATTAAGTGATACATTCTCAGTACGCTGTCTGGGGAAAAGAATGAACACAATGAAAGCCATTTAGATACAGAACATTAGAATAAACAGATTAGATCACAGATTATGATTATTTGCCTAAAACTATTGCTCATCTTTGGTGTTACAATATTTAAATGCTAATATGTGTTAGGCAGTGATCCATTTCAAAGAAAAAATGCTTAAATGAACAAAAAGGTTTCCTAGTTTATTCTCAGACAGCACAATTGAGAAATCACTCAATTCCAAGTGTTCAATTTGCATGCAGGGATCGGAATGAAAATTTATAGCTTTTCCAAATTATAGCCTATAAACTACATTAATGCTGAGAATAAAATAGAAACAAAAAGCCCCAGAAGTGACCTCACTACAACTTATCAAAAAGGAGGCGGGAACAGAGAGAAAGAGAAAGACAGAGAAAGAGGGGTTCGTTGCATGATAAGAACAAAAAGCGAATAAATTTGCTACTTACCGCAACTTTGCTTCCAGTTATCTGCATGCAGCGGTCAGCGGAGGGAAGTTAATGTGCAAAAAGACACAAACAGCACAATCATTAGTAGGCCAGAGTCTCTCCGGTACTATAAGGCTAAAGTATTAGAGCCCAAACTTAAATTCCTAGCACACTGACCCTCTCTGCTACCTTGCCTACTCAGCTAAGAATTAAATACAACAGGGTGGAGAGAGAGAGATAGTTGACCCGGACACTAAAGACAATGTCTGCCATTTTGATGACTGCTTTGAACTTGACAATGCCTTTGCAAGACATTTTAAAAATTACTTATTGGTCGAGCAAGTAAACTTGCCGGTCAAATGATTGATGTATTTGAGGTAGTGGGATCATGTTTTAGAGGGACGAGACAGTTAAGCAATACACTATTATTCTCCTCTTCCAAGATCTATTGTTTCCATTTCCTCTACAGATTATTGCATCAAGACAATTGCTGATTTTAAATTAAGGACACTTTCTTTGACAGCCAGTACCAAAATGCAGACAGGGATCATCACTCAGTTCAATTCTGTAAGAATCTGGTAGATTTTTACAGAATTAACCCCAACATGGTATTTTATTCATGAGTAGATAGTGAGTCAAAACGCCTCCAAAGGCCAAAAATCTATCGAATGTCACTGGGAGTTTCTATCAAGTGTCAGATTTGTACATCATGGCTTAAAGCTCAATGCAGTGAGTGTGTTTTGTCTTGGTCGTGTTGTTATTAGAATTACAATGCTAAATCGAGGTGAACGTGTCATTTTTTGATGAGAAAGGTGGATGCTGGCTCACACAGAACTATACAGCAGCAAATAACCTAAACTGATTTAAAAGTAGAATTATGATGTGAAATGTGTACCACTGTCACTTCTTTTGCAACACAAACTGAGGCACGTGATTTGTAACTCCAGTCAACTTGTTTGCCTTCTTAACATGTAAATGTCTTCCATTTTTAAACTACTTTTTTAAATTCCACTTTACGTTGAAAAGTATAGCTATAATAAAAGACAATTTTAACTGTACAACCTCTTAATCAAATAAGTCCAATTTTGCTGTTTACTGATAAATAAGCTGCTTCGTCCTCTAACGAATCGTTAACATTTTGGGTCTCGACCCGAAACGAAAAGTAACCTGCTTGCGCTATCACCAGACGTGCTGTATCGGTGCCAAACATTGTTAGCACTGCGCAACGTTTGGCAGCATTTAATGAGCGTTGAATTTTTCTTGCAGCCTGATCAAAAGAACAGACATTATCTTGAAGCCACATGAAGAACTGTCAGGAAGAGCCGATGGGAAAAGCTTCTGCTAACATCAATTTACACAAGTTTCACAAACAACACCTCATTGTCACTTTATTGCGGCATTGAAGCTGTCACTTCCTGAGAAGTCTGAAAAGCTCAAATTGAAATCAGAGGATAGCAACTGTTCTAATGCAGGATTATAATATGCTGATGATAAGCTTTATTATGAAGTAACTCCTGTAAACAAACTTCAGAGTAAATATTATCTTACCAAGAAATGGGTATTTAAATACTCATTCCTGCATTTTTCATGACCATCAAATCCTCCACGATATAAATCTATTAATTTAGCAATTTATTTTTTATTAGCTTCTGCATTCCAGACAGAATCCATTTGCGCTTACAATAACTGTCACAAATGATTACAAGAACATGTGTTTTAATTAAGTTTACCCGTCTCTGTAATACTGCAATATTGACAATGTTCAGGTGAGAATCATGTTTAAAACATCTCTCCCCCTCAAAGATCCTGCCTGGACACATTCCACCCCCCTTACATAAAACAATGATCATTTCATTAAAGAGCGATACAGGAAAGCAAAGTTTTTCAGGACAGTCACGGGTTAAGCATGAAATGATTGTGTTAGTTATAAACATGAATTGCCACAGATGCTGAAAAGACACAAAAAAACTGGCTGAGAACGTCCACGGAGCGCTGAGGCCACATCAGTGTTGACTGTATGCGCCTTACATTCATATGAATAAATTAAAACATTATAGTTGGCCGTGGTCTTCATTTGAAAGCCTCCAACTGGGACCCCCTGGAAAGTGCAGTGAGAACTTGTGGCTGACACTGAGAGGTAGAAAAACACCAAGGCTGAGCGATATATCAAAATTCTCAATATAATCACAATGGCAATGCCAAAATAGCAACACTCTTAATATTGTGATGATTTGAATGCACTTTTTGGCCATTAAGTTTCCTTGAAGGTATTTTATTATACAAGTATTATACAAGATTCGTCTTTGTCCTGTGATTTGCGAATATAAACGCAAATACAAACTCGTTATAAAGTTAATACTGTTAGAAAAACTGTGTAACGATTGTTTTAAACCTTGTAAATCTAAAAACAAAA
>JAZGTK010000736.1:0-54370 GCA_036877625.1 Ambastaia sidthimunki
GAGTAAATTGTCAAAATATTCACAATGTTGTTTGATTCTGAAATTTTGGTAACACTTTAGAATCAGGTTTATTTGTAAACATTAGGTAACTACAGGGTAGAACATGAATGAGCAATTAACAGCATTTATTAATCTTAATGTTGATTTAAACATTTGCTAATACATTTTTAAAAGCAAAAGTTAATTGTATCTGTTAACAATGAACAAACAATTAATAAATATATTTGCTTCTGGCGTTGCAACTAGCATTAACATTAACTTAGCTAGTTAACTAACATTAACTAGCATTTAGATTAATTATCTAAAAATAGTTTGTTATTATTTGTTCATGTTAGCTAATGCATTAACTGATGTTAACAAATGGAACCTTATTGTAAAATGTTAGTGATCATTTATTAGATATTATAAGATAAGGTTTGTCCAGGTGCTTCTTTAACACTTCACATTTTGCACCTTAAATTAACAGGTTCCCTTAAATGAAACAGCTGGTTCTCCATGAATTATCTGAAATCCCCTTACAATCTAATACAATGACGCTCATATATTTGTAAGCATGTTTTAAGTATCCAAATACTTTTTTGCTAGCCACTATAATGCATCCTTCTTGTAGTTGTTCTTGATCTGTGTTTCTAATAAACAGTGGCTGTTTTCTCTCTCTCTTTCTTTCTTTCGTTTTTCCCCTTGATTCATTGAGTAGAAAACACAGTCCATTGAGTGGAAAATCAGGAGCAAAAATCCTGTAACTGATAATGTCGGCTCTCACCAAAATAGGTTTACTCACAAAATTCCCATGTCGAATGCTCTAAGAATCGTACATAAAAACCGCCCAGCTCCTGAGGGCAGAGGCAAGCAACCAGCATGCTTTAAGCTGAGACTTGCAGAGATCAGGCCGAGAATTGAGTCTCTGTTTTTGCAACCTGGTTTGCTTAAATTTATAATGGCTATGCAGCCATCGTCATGTTTGCATTTAATCTGAATGAATACTGATGCATCAGAAAAGCTTTTACTGTAAAGAGGAGAAGGAGAGCAAATGGTGAAAAAAAGGATTACAAAAATATAAATCTCTGGTGCTTGGCTGCTGTATGTTGTCTTCTAGCTCTCTCTCTGTTACAGGGAGGGGGTAATTGTGGCATGCGGCTCTCAGAGGAAACAGGGAGGGAATTTTCACATGCTGCCAGTCGACAGCACCGTACCTGCTGTTTTTGTTGAAACCCTTCAGTTTGGGAGGTGTTGCATCTGCCGCGTTCTCAGTGTTCTGTGCTTGCTGTCCCCCCGGACCGGAGGTGTGACACTTTCTCCAAAACTTTAAAGACTAACTGCGCTTTCAGCTCTGGGCTGAAGCTGTTTTATTGTGTCTCTCTGTCTGCGCAGTCGCCATGATCCTGCACCCAGATAGACAGAAATGTGTGTGTGTGTTTTTAGTACCATTTGTGTTACAGAAAGACAATAGGATTTTGAATTTAAAAAAGCATGCATAGGTGTTTTATTGTGCATGCTTGATTACATGTGAGATAAGTATGAGTAATTTTATATTAGGATAATAGGTTAACAGTAACAACATCAATAGTAATTGTGGGTAATAGTAATAATGGGTGGAAAGGATTTATATATTAAATGTCCATGCGGCATGGCCAATTGTCTATTGGATGACATATTTTTACTGCCCGGCCTTGGTGTGTATGTTTGTAAATGTGTGCGGTGTGTGTATAATTGTAGGTTCAATGCGTGTATGTGTGTGGCCTATCCATATGAATTCCCCACGGAGCTTCATGCATATTTAAGTCTCTGGTTAAGCAGTGGAAATGTAGAGTAGTCTCTTACCTCACATTTTCTGGATTCATAAGCATTTCAGTAGCTCGTAATAGCAGAGCAAATAGCCATAGAGGCCAAACAGCCATTATTAAATTCCCCAAAGTAAATGGCTTGACATGGCACTCAGAATCACTGACCTATCTGATTCCCTGCATTTTTACTGACTGTATCTCTCTCTCTCGCTCGTTCTTGTTGAGGCGTTCGCTGGAGGAGACGCGTAACTGCTCTCGACAGACATCCAGAAATCAAAACTAATGGAAGTGATGGGGGTAATATGGTCTGTCACTTGTGTGGAAGTGGGTTTTGTGCATTAAGCTGGAATCAGGTGCCGCCACATGGCTCTCTTTTTTCCCTGGATTGGATGAAACCTCACAGGACGTCAGGGCCAAATGCAGCGTATTCATACATGTTTGTGGTTTATTATTTGACAAGCTAAACTCTTCGGTTTATATTACAGTATTTGTCTCAAGGGTGAGCAGACAGAAACATTTTAAAACTGAACCTTTTAAACAGCTTTTTTTATTTGCTATTATTAATGAAATGTATATTGAGATGTAAAATAAACAAATACTGTTTATAATAATAATAATAATATTATTATTATTGTTATCATTATTATTGTATAAGTATGCAGACTTTAAAAAAATAAAAATACTAGGAAAATAGAAATACTGTTGTTTTATCTTCAAATATCAAATATTAATTTATTAATAATAATCATATGTTTAATTACTATTTGAAATAAATATTTTTGTGAAGAATAATACTGCTTAGGGTACAAACATGTTAGTTGATTAGTTTCAGTGACTCTTGGCTGTTTTATCTGTACCAAGAGCACAGAATCTGTCAGTGTTGTTGATAAATCACATGCGTTTCAGTATTTTGCATGGCATGTTAAGTCAGAGGGTGGTAACAGACTATTGTTAAATCATTGTTTTCTTTGCTGCCATTTGCTGTGTGTGTGTGTGTGTGTGTGTGTGTGTGTGTACGATGGCCCCATTGTGTGGATTTATTTCCACTTTTTCCATGCCCTGTTTTATGTTCAGCATCAGCAGTTTTTAAAGGCATTACCTTGTTATGTGAATCTCTGAGCTCAGTTGGAGTCAGTGGGTGTTCTTCAAGTTTAGATAAAAAACACACATCACCAGCTCCAGGTTCCACACCGCAGAGGAGTCATTGTAACGACTGTCCTGTACTTTAGTGGTATCAGTTAATTAGGCCACAAGCAAATCGCTTAGTGAGTTGATTTCTCTGTTTAATTATTGCTTCCTTTCTGATTATAAAGTCAAAACATGAGGCTCTGTGAAATCACAGCCCGTTTTTTCACAAATGTCCTATGTGTAGAGAAATTTCATAATGTTCACGTCATTTATTATTCCTAATGATTCAGGGTTGCTAATCTGAGAGACGTGTCGGCATCAAATAAGGCGGTGACTGTTGTATACAGCAGATGGAAGTAAATGATTTTACATTATTTTCTACTAAGCAGTCACTAATGTTTCCCTCATAATGCATCACATTACGATGGTAGATGAATTCTAAAGGCTGCTACATATTTTCTTCTAAATAACTCCTCTTGAAATTTATTTTTAACAGAAAAAGTGGGTTTTATGTAAGTTAAGATGCAGCTGTTGGGAGTAAGACTTTAGTAGTGCTGAGTGTATAGAACTGCTCATACACACATTATCGGTGGTACGAGGAGAGTGTGGTGTCTCGCACCGTGGGCCTGTGGGAGGTGAGGTAAGTAATGAGTGTTAGAGTGGAGGGACTGTTTCTTCTGTCACAACAGGAGACACACACATCCACCTCCCTCTCTATCTATCCATCCATCCATCTATCCATCCATCTATCTGTTCATCTCTACAAACTCTACTGCCATGTGGAGCATGAGGGGCTGCACTCTCTTGCACGCACACAGACACACACACTCACACACACACACACACATGTCTGCTCTCACACAGATTCACTGGAGGGGGTATGGACAGTGCAGATGAGCAGTCAGCAACTCGCAGCGGTCTACAGAGCGGCCCTGAAAGGTAAAAGCCAGAGAAAGAAAGAGGGTTTGAAAAAATAAAGGCTTGAGTGGGGGGTGGTAGCGAAAATGACACAAACAGGCTGGACGGGGCAGTCAGTCGTAGCAAGAG
Organism: Ambastaia sidthimunki; assembly: GCA_036877625.1. Lineage (NCBI taxonomy): Eukaryota > Metazoa > Chordata > Actinopteri > Cypriniformes > Botiidae > Ambastaia > Ambastaia sidthimunki. The sequence goes on from JAZGTK010000736.1 coordinate 3,960, forward strand.
GAATGATAGAAAGTCATCCAACAGAATCAAAGGAGTCTTCCTCTCTCCAGCTGTGCCAAATCTTGCTTGGTTATCTCTAAGTGTTGCGATAAGGGGGGTTGGATGCTTCAAGATGGTCTCTGTAACGCACAGCATCTCTACCATTTCTGAGGCTGGTTATTTATTAAGCAGACACAGGCAGTGAGGAGTCAGAATGAGGGAATGGCTGGGTGTGACAGGGCTGCAGATATCACCCTGACGGCTGTTGCTCTTCGCTGCTCTGATGCGACCTGACAGCTAAAGTGTGCCGCTCACCATTAAGTCAGTCAACAAGTGCTGTATACATAGACTGCTGTTGCCGTACAAAGCGGCAATTTTGGATTTCATGCAGATTTAAGGAACACAACGAGAACATCTGTTTTGTTTACTTATTCAGACACCAAAACAATGTCATGCTAAGGAGCACTACAGCTGATCTTAGCATGTAGATCGACATAGCAATAGTACTGGCCATAATAATTGATATACTTTTCAACATAAAATGACAGAATTATAGTAAATAGTAAGTAGAAGTAAACAGTTCACTTAAAAAATGTCATTTTTTTTCTCCTCATGTTGTTTCAACCCTGTATTAATTTTTTTTTAAAGTAAATGGTGATACACTTTCTCTTCCTTTACATATTAGACTCTCCCCTTCACTACTGTAGATGCTTAAATTCTTGTTTAAAGTGTATCTTTGTACTCTAGCTTTTATTTCCGAACCAACTTATTGTTAGTTATTAATATTTTAACTTGTCTGATTTGGGAAGCGCTTTGATCTGCTCCTGTTTTAAATGGTCTGTATAATAAAATTTTATTTTTGATGTATATCTATATTGCTAAATTCCAGAAGGGATAAACAGCATGTAGTGTTTTCTATCACATGAATGGCTGTGTTCATTCAGAAAACTGTCATTCAGACATTCTAACATCAGCTGTTGTGTTTCACAGAAACAAGAAAATAATATAGGGTTGGAAGAACATGCATAGTTTGTTTTTTAAAGACACATTGTCGCCTGCACAATAGTTTTGAAGTATTTCACATGCTGTTGAAAACCTGTTTTTCCCTTCTAATGTCCATATATCACAAGCTGGACACAGAAATTGATGCCACAAATGATTTGTGTGTCTTTATATTGACGTACTTGTGCAGCACAAATCTTGTGGGTCTGAGCGTCGCTCCTCACCAAAACAGATTCTACGGCAAGAGATGATCCATCATAAAACAGAAAACAGCACGATTAGCATCTCATTTTCCTGGCTTGAACCCCCTGGGTTAAAGCACGCCCGTAATCACCTGTGAGCCAGAAGAAAGAGAATAAATTGAGAGACGCAGAGGAGAGAAGAGGGGTGGGACACTTTGCCTCCCGTAAGGGGTAAAATGTTGTCAGCGTCAGAAAAAAAACGTCACACACTTTGTTATGAAGAGTAATACATTTTTTCAGACCGATCGCGTCCCGCGTATTGATGTGACTCGGTAGAAATTTTCACACTACATGCTAACAATGAATTTTCTGTCACAGTGACTTAGAGGCTCCTGGGCGGTTATGAAATGACGTCTGCCAGTCACTGAAGTCGAACCGCGGCCTGTAGCTGAGTGGCAATAATCTTCTGCCGGTAATTGCTTTAAGTTTAGGAGGGGTGAGCACTACACACCCCTGGGGGACTCCACATCAAATAATTTATTCATAAATTGTGCAGAGGCTGCACGCAGGTTGCACATTGCCTGAGTTAGGAAGCGTGCCGGAGTCCTTACATCAAGCGGCAGGTTCTTAACAATGCTCCCGCTCACTCATGATTGGTCAAGCACCAAACCTCTTAGTGTGAGAGAGACAGCGCGCATCTCTGCCTGCTCCTGGCTTTTTCAGAACTGACGCTTCGATGAACACGCACACGTTCTTGCATGCATGCATGCAGGCACGCAGTCCTTCTCATGTATTAGCAGATATATGCATGTTTTTCTACCCCATTAATTCAGTCAACATACAATTAATTCATGCCACGGAGCAGCCCCCACAGGTACAAGGGGCTGTTTTGGGCAGCTTTGGCCATGAGGTTCGCAGGACCGAGTCTGTCGCATGCTTGCAGTGGCTCTGTCCCTGTTGTGTTGGATTGGCAAAATTATAGTCATTTTATATGACGGGATAAATGTTTACATACAAGAGCTGTTTGGAAGCTTGTTAAGTGTGATACATTGATATCTGGTTTATTGTAAAACTCTTATCCTAAGATAACACTTCTGCAACGTAATGTATACTTCTTTAATTAAACATGTTTTTTGGTTGATAAGTTCTGCTCCTAAGTGTTCTGTCTGTTTCTGGGTTTTATAAGCTTTATACTTTATGTGGGAGTCCTAAAAATCTGATCTGTAGGAATTAGATTCAATATTAAAACATCCTTTCATTTAAGATTTCAAAATGTTATCAACAGCAATATAATAATCGTAAAATTTATGTAATATTCAGCATGTTATATTTATCCTAAATTACAATTTTCATTTATTTATATACTAATTTGTGATTGAAATGTCTTTCTATTTACTTGCAGTTGCCTTTTCTGAGATTTATTATTATTAGTAATTCTTTAAATAAAAGCAGATCTAGTTAGAGAAATAGGATGATTTTTATGGGCGATTTTAGGGTGACATGAATTGGGAAGGACATGTCTGAAGCTCCGCCCATGCTGACGCGCTGCAGAAGAACTGTCAGATGAAAACATCAGTGAAATGGGCCTCATGTATTTGCTCCTGTATAAACCAATTTACAAGAAAGACACTTAAGCGCTGCTGTTACTTATTCATGAGACGAGAAGTTAATGGAACAAATACACCAGATTCACCTCCTATGTGTTTGTGTGTGTGTTGGGGGGGAAGTATATTGGGGACAAATTTGTACCCAAAACTGAGCAAAAAATGACAAATCTGAGCAAACCTCTCTTTGGGGATGTCTTTATTTGTAAAAACCCTATAAAACATAATACACAAAGTTTTTTATGGTAAAAAAGCAGAAACTTTTTTGTTAGGGTCAGAGTGTTGGTTAGGGTTAGGTTATAGTGTTTAGAACTAGTGGTGTTTCAGAACAATAGAAGTCTATGAAATATCCCTATTTAGATAAGTAAATGTGTGTGTGTGTGTGAGTGTGTGTGTGTGTGTATGTTTCTGTGGCATGTATAATTTAAAAGGTTTAGCAATAATGATAACTTGACACCAACAGGACACAACATACAATTACAAATGTGTGTATTTGTAAGATTTCTCGCATATCCCAGAGGAATGTTTTTATAATAAGAGGTGTTTGTTTCACAGCTCTGGAGAATAAGTTGGAGTTCTCAGTTTTATCTCTTTTCAGATGTATCTCCTAAATATACTTATTCTAAAATTGTAGTTAATCTGGTGTCAGAGTTTAATTTAATATTTCTGATATTTGATTGCAGATTTAGGTAGCTTGACAAATCTGAAAACGATGACACAGCTGGCAAATCTAAAACGATGAGATCTCTTCTAAAACTGTGGAGAAAAGACAAGATTACTGGGTCCTTTTTTCTCAGTGAAAGCAGGACACTTACGCCGCTATTTGCTGTCCATATAATCTCATTGCTATCAATGGGAAACAATTGTAATAGAATATATTGCAATATTATTCTATTACATATTATTATGTACTATTATTAATTTTATATTATACATTTTCTTATTATATGTATTTATTTATTTTAATCTGGCTTATGTTTCAAACAAAAAATATCACAGCGGTAAATGTGTTTGTAGGATCTTCTTATAGGCCGTTGTCCTTGAAATCAGGTCTTGTAAGGAAACACACGGTCTTACATTGTGAAGGTCAATGACCATGCAGATATTTTGTGACCTTTAGTACTTAAAAGGTGAAAATGGATTTGGAACACACTTTTGCGTTGGGTGCAAAGTGTGTGTGTGTGTTATTTAGTGGATGTGTGAGAGGCCTGCAGTACAGTAGTGTGTGTCTGTGTGCTTGTATATTTGAATCAAGGACATTCACAGTGTCTGTGTTAGTGATGCGCAAAGACAGAAATGAGAGGCACTCAGAAAAAAAATCAGTCTTGTCTTGTTTTAAGGATGTTTCAAAATTTTGGAAAACAAGATGAAATTGTTAAAATCCTTTTTCAATTGGAATGAAAAACAAACTAAAAGATACAGTGAGAAATTATTTGTTGTGGAATCAACAAATCTTTTATGACTAACATATGAAAATAACGCAAGTGTACAGAATGTCCGATTTTTTGACATTTCCACAGTTTTGTTTTTCCCAGAGTTAGTTTCCTCTTCTTCATCTTATGGCTTATGTGTGTTTTCACAAACACATGCACAGAACTGATACTACACATTCACTGCTTTTAATGTGTGAACAAATAATGCAACAGAACACAGCTTTAGAAACACAAATATGAGCCAATTGTCACAATACTTAGACGCATAATATAAATGGATGAAACTCTGCTGTTCTTCTAAATTGGTAAAAAATGTATAGGTTGAAATAGCCGAATAACAAAATGTGACATTCAAATGTGATATTCATCATTCATTATATTCATCCACAGCAAACAGAATGATTTTTTTTAATATCTTATACAATTTGGCTTTTCAAATACATACTTTAAAGATGTTAAGAGGTTTTGTTTTTGCTGAAAAGCAGGATAAAAAATGATTCAGAAATTTGCTTTGTTTCAGTGTTTTTATGTTCAGCGGAAAATGATGTTTGTTTCTAACACAATACTAAGTTTAGGACATAAAAGCATTGTATTACTCAACCCTGCAGGTCTGTAGTATAGTTAATGAAGTAATGAAATAGCATTAAATGTCACCATAATAATGATTCATTTGTAAAAAAGTACATTTTAGCACGTCCTCTACCCTCCTAACACATAGTGAGAACATTTAAAAGCATAATTCATTTCCATTTCTCTTCTGTGAAATATTAAAGTAAAAAAAAAAATGAGGGGTTTCCTTTTAAACCTGAATCCAATAACTAATGGAAGTTCTTTTACCACAGCCAGCTAAACATTCTTACAGCAGATCTCAGCTGTACTCCTGCTATGCCTGCTACTATTAAAAACTATAAAGTATATGAAGTGTCAGCTTCTGGGTGAGAACAAAGCTCTCTTTCTGTCTCTCTCTCCTCTCTCTCTCTCCCAGACCATCTTAAAGAAGACGTTTGCTTGCAGATTGCAACAGAGGAAATATCTACAGTGCCGAATACTTAAAGCTCTGGTGTTGAGAAGTTTGTACTATTAAGCATGGAACAAATCTTTAAAATAAAATTAACATGTTTTGCTTTGGTCATTGTGCTTGTGAATATACCCGAAAAATGAGTGTTGGATACTAGTGAGAAAGACAACAAGTTTGGTAAATACATCTGAACAAGTACTCAGAACTACTAACTATTTCAACCCCCGATATAATGCACTAGAAATAGACGCACATGTTTAAAAACAATGCATGCATATTCATACCGAATGTACTGTATGTAAATCATGAGTCACAAACAAGAGGGCCCTATATTGTATGCATGACATGCTGCTAATATTCATCCTGAAAACTTTCTATTAATCGTCAGTCAAGTACTGTAAGCCGATGCTCATACATAATGAATCGTGTTCAAACCTCTGGGGCTTAACACATAAAAATACAGAAAGAAGGAATACAAAAATACAAGTACTGCTTGCATCTGAATAAGATTTAACCTGAGAGCTGTGCATATTGTAATTGTTTTTTAATCATCAGGGAATCAATTATTCATTTGCAGTCTGAACAGGTTCAGATTGAAGCTGCTGCTGTTGTTTTTACAGAATTCAACTGACATTTTTTTCCTTTTTTGTATAAATCATCTGCCAGTTATTCATAACGTCTTTCTCTCATTGTTTTGGTTTATTTATAATAGATGCATTCATGTCCCTGGAACATTCGGATCAAGAAGCGTTGGCAACGTGTCGCTTTTGCTTGGCAGTGTAAACTTGGTGTTTGGTTCAATTTTTAGTTTCTCAGAAATGTAAAGGTTGCACTCGATCTGGGCATTGAAATGTGCAACTACGACAACTTAAAGAAAAACAAACAGGCATAATTATGAGAAGAAAGTATTGCTTTTTTATCTGCACTTGTTGTTTATCATAAACTTATTTAGTAAAGCTGTGCTTTTACACGAATGAGAAGTGATATGTATAGTAGTTATAGATAAAGCTGATGAGACCATGAGACTGGATGCTCGGATCAGTTCTGTGAATCCATTCAAAACTCTCATTTAGTGATTTTCTTTTTGCATTGTCACTCAAAAAGATTTGTCTACACATGGCACTCATTTATGTCTTACATTTACATTAATTCATTTGGCAGACGCTTTTATCCAAAGCAACTTGAATTCAAGGTAAATTCAGTGAATTCAAAAAACAGTGAATTCAAGGTATACATTTTTATGCATTCCTTGGGGTCGAACCCACAACCTTTGCGCTGCTAACGCAAAGCTTTACCAGTTGAGCTACAGAAACACTAATGTCTTAAGTAAAAACTGTTTAAAAAACATACCTCTGTTGTTTTTGACTAAATTTTGTACTATATTTTACCTTTTGCACTAAACATATTGAATCCAAATGGCTACAATAACTGTTTGTTCAAAATGTTTTTAGTTTAAAATTGTTAACATGGATGTCAACATTGTACACCTTGTCACGTTTGGCGACCCTAGCGGCAGACAAATGAAACACTTCTATAATTTTAATACAGATATAATTGTGACATATATGCAGAGCTGAACAGCAACACAGAGTCTCGTAGTCCCACGAGGGGCTTTAATTCCCTAAAACGCTGGTCACAGTTTCCACTGGCAAAAGGTTATTCGCCACCAAACGCACCCAGATTCTCACCATTCAGCTTCATTCACATCACCACGACTCTCTCTCATTGTGCCACAGTGGAGTATTTTATAGTGCCTGGACAGCACAAGCCAGTTATGAGGGTTAGTTAGCGGTTAGCCGCTCCAAGTGGCCATGTTGGTCTTGGCCGGCGCTGCATAATTCTTGGCACAGGTGCGGAAGGCAAAGCAAGCTCAACTCTTGACATTAGTTGACTCGCAAGCTGAAAAGCACATACGTACAGCTCTAAGGTTTCAATGAGCCCTTTGTTTGCTTTGAGATGGCGGGTTGGCAGTGAAAGGGGAGGAGAGGGAACATGCTAATGGATAATGCTAAACCTTCTTCCCTCAAAATGATGCTGCTGCCCTCAGATCTGAACAATGTGGTGGCCTTCAGGTTTTATCTCTCGTGAGTATAATTATTCAATTACATGTTCTTCAAACTTTAAGCTTGATTTGTGAATATTAAATATGTGGTGTAACATTGCCCATTATTTCTAGTTTAAAGACACTTTAGTCTTTTGCATCTTTAAAAGCAAACCCAAAATGCTGAGGGAGGGGTGAACCCAAAAGGTCTTAAGGACACAAATTTCAGGGGTGGCTGCATTATAACAGCCGTTCCCCAAACAAATGAAAGTGAGCTTTTAGGTTGTGGGAAATACAGACGCATTATTTCTTACACCTCTTCTGCAACATTAAAAAAATGACAGTTATGCCCCATGTTGCGGTTAAGAATTTAAGTGACTTTCCTTCACCTCCGCACACAGTTTGATTTGCTTCCCAATGAGAAGAGCATATGAAAATATTCTCCACTCTAGTGCTCATGCAGCTGCTGTGGTTTTCCCGTCCCTGCGATACAGGTGACCTCTGAACCTTCTCTACTTCTCATCTCCATCAAAAAGACAGATGGTGATGTCGAAGAACCACAAGGCTGGGCGTTTATAATTCAACAGCTTTTTTTTTTACCCCCTCTAATATTAAAAGTTATTTTGAAACTGTGAAGGTCTGTAAAATTATTACTGTCTCACTCTCCAGACCGGATGGAGAATCTCCATGACGAGGTGACAACTTATCATATTCACATCCTCCAGGTGCCTCCGCCTGTCAACAGAAGATTCAAATACTCATGATTGGCAGGCTGACATTTTTACAATCTCAGGTGAGAATGTATGTGAGGGGAGAGTGATGCCTCCCAGAAACACTCAAGAACGCTGCTTCCCTGTTTCCCTAAAGACCTAAACAGATGCACTTTAATTCCTCAATGCTTCATGTATTAGTGCAAAGAAAAAATAAAACTAGAATTCGAGAAGGCAAAGAAAGCATGGTTTAGAAAGATAAATAATGCCCACAAAGGCTCACAAACATTTGCTGTACCATGATAACCACTATAGCTCACCGTAGTTTTACAGACATTGTCATTAGTCAGACATATGGCATTCCTTTATTTTTTCACCGTTTAAATGAGATTTCATATTTATTATATTGTACAGTAAGAACAATAACTGTCTATATGAGATCTTACCAGAAACTATGCTTATAATCTTCATAAAGTGAGTGCATATTGTTAATAACATTTTCATGTAAATCTGTATATTTTCGTGTTCTCATGTGCATTTACAGTAATGACTTGTCACCTATTGTTCTGTCACACTGTATTCAACAGAGACTCTGTTTCATATGGATAATAATATATATATATATAATATAATATATTTGACAGTTTAGATAAGCTTGTTTGAGCCATTAGATTTTTTTGTTCAAGCTGATGATAAGACAAAGATCAAATGAACCTCACAAAATAAACAAAACACTAAAGATAAGCAGAGTTAAAAATGCACATCTTTGAGCAAACCTTTGCGTTGGCGCCCCTGTCATTAGACTATGAATTGCCTCTTTGAAAATAATGACTGCAGAGACTCCAAATCACTTTAAAAAGAAAATATCAAAATGGTTTAAGCTACTTAGAATGAATGGCAATTATATTTTAATATTCAGCCGAGCATATTTGCGTGCGGTGGGCGCGGCATGCATAACGCATGTGTGGCGCTGCCGGCCAGCTGTGTCTCTCTAAGAACGCTTTAGTGGCGGGGTAATTTAGAGAGGAGGCGACCTGAGTGATGGCATTCTCAATGAGCAGGTAATCTGCTGAGGATTCATCTATGGTTATGAGCTCCTCGCTTCAGCCTGGCAACACAGAAAATACATCAAGACCAATTACGATATCAACTTTCAGTCTGATACCCTTGCCACGCAAGTGCATGTATTCCTGCCCCAGGCATTTCAAATTGCATCTAATTTGAAATCTTTGGGGTTTTAATTAAATTTCAGAATATATGGAATTCTTCATTAGTACCTGCTCTGAATAGGAGATTATGTGCCTGCCCCAAACTCTCTCTGTTTCTTTCTGTCTGTCCGTCATCTCTCTCTCTCTCTTTCTCTCTCTCTCAGTATACCGCGAGCTGTGTTTGATTTTGAAATGGTGGTTTCTCTGTCCATGTGCGTCTGCGTAAACCTTGAATCGTTATTATCAAAAGATTACCAATCCATTGAGGAATAGGCTCCTCAGTATTTTAACGTAATCTTACGTTTCTCTTAATGATTTGCAAATTGTCTTCAGATTATAAGATGTACTGAGTGTTTCTATCGTAATGAAACTGAAAGCTATTAGCGGGTGTTCTGTCAGTTTTCCCTCCAGCGACAAAATATTAAAACTATTTGCGTGGTTTTATGTGCTCTGTAGCTCCTCTAGATGGACAGCTGCTTGTGTAAATATATGATTTTATATCTGAGAGCTTTGCTTGAAGCATGTCATTTGTTCTGAAACTCAAATATCTATTAGGCCAGAAATACTCTATATGTTAGCAGATTCAAATGGGTTTTCAGCAGTAAATTTGACATTGGGTGGCAATTCACCACAGCACTAAAGTCTTCAATGGTACAAAAGTAAAAACACTGAACTAATATTTAATAAAGAACCTTAATATTACCATGATGTTTTGGGCCTAAAGTGTTTTCCCCTGGCATTTTACACTAAGACATTATGTTGTGTTCATATGCACTAATTCCATAAATGCAATCATTCTGACATGCCTTCACAAACTTGCTTGTAGCATACTTTGTACCAACACACTGTCCTTTAAAAGTATGGCTGTATGCTTTCAAGCCATTTTTAATGAACATCAAAGCGCTTTTGAGGGTCAGAATCATCTTAATGTATATTCATGCGACATTCCTGCGTCGCTGCACTGCAGGTTAGCTGCGTGTAACTCGCGTGAGAGGCGTTGCGGGTAAAGAGCGAGGCAGCTTTCACGTGTGTCCTCTAGAACAAGCTTTATTTCTCTCTCCTCTCCTGTTAGTATGCAAAAGAGGTGCTCGCTGATGATGTGACTTCTGGAGCAGAAAGCGGAGCATGTCGGGACTCACCCTCACTGTCTGAGATTACAGACACAGCCTAACCTCGTGAACCTGCACACCACACACAGAGGAATACAGGTGCATTTCACACACACCTCACGCACACACGCTCGCCATCCCGCAGAGGCGAGTGCTTAATGGAGACCTCGCTTATGAAAAAACACTGTGCGTTTTGTCCTGGGGTTCTAAAGTTGAAGAGAACTATGAGGAACGTTGGAAAGAACGTTTTAGAACATTTGAAAAACGTCATAGAATTAAATAAAAATGTTTAATTTATTACAACCATACTTAGAATGTTAATGTTATTAAAACTGAGCGTTTTGAACATTTCTAGAACATTTCTAGAAGTAATATTTTTAACATTTCTGTAACTTAATGAAAACCTTAGGGAAACATTCTTACAGCCTAAAATTGTTAATGGGCAGTCACAGGTTTTTTTTCCTGGTAATTTAAAACATCTTCAAAAGTTCGAACAATCTATTTGAAAACATAAATAGAATTTCAATGAAGATATATTTTAATACAAGTGAAACGTGGGCTAATTTTACTTTAGTGAATTAGACTTTCGTAAACTGCTTTAAAATGTGGTGTCAAAGCAAACACTGTCAGGCAAACAGTCAAACAAACATCATGAAACATGTTTCTTATTGAGTCTAAAGACCAAACAGCTCAGTCTGTGAGTGGGAATATCAGACCTGACAATTAGGGCTCACTTTACATATGCAAACAGGCAGTACTGATCTCTTAGATTCACAAACAATCACTAACACATCTGACTCCACTCTGCTTGTCGAGTCAACAACTTCTGACATGCTAAAAGACACCAAGCTAAAGCTTGTTTTCCAAGAAGTCTATTGAAAGTCTGTCAGGTTCAGTTGGAAAACTGATAGTTGATTCAGCTGATTCAAAACAATGTTCCCAATCTGAAGACCAGAATCGATCTGGAGACTAACTGGCCTTTCATGTGTAGATTCTTGGCTTTATTTAAACATCACTAAGACTATATTTAAAAATATATATATGTTTTTATTAATAATATTTTACACTCCCCAGATTTGTGTTCACCAAATAAAATATTTATACTTATTCATTTTAGAATCTCATATTTTATGTTATTTTCAGGTGAAGACAAAACGTGCTTCAATGCAACCACATGAAGAGAAGATACTCATAATTCAAACATCTATATGATATGACCCAGCATGCACTATAGATCTATAATGAAATATACATTTAAATTGAGCTCAAATTGGTGCTTTGAGGAGTGGAAGGGTGAAGTATGTTGAGTGCAAATTGGGGCGATTGTGGAGGGAGTGACTGTGAAAATGATTAACTCTCATCCTCATTAAAGATGTATCCTCTCAGAAAAGACGCAGGTAGCTCCTCTTGGTGAGAAGACATGAGTCTGGAACAGGTTCTTAAAGGGCTCTGATGGTCCAATTCAAGTTTTTAATCACCTCCGTTTGGCACTAGGGGAAAAGGGTGTTGCGATTCGTCCCCTGTGATCTTCTAGGACTGGGGAAATGAAAGTTCCCCTCTCACACTAATCATTAGAGGCCACACTGACTTAATGCAAGATCTTTCAAAATCTCTCAGACCAGACATGAAGAGAGATTGTGGTTAAAGGCTGGTTGTTAGAAATATAATATGAATATGACTGTATAAAAAATTTACTTATGGTTCTTTTAGTCAGAACTACACGTACAGTATTATCAGATGTGTGTTTTAATGTTAGGGCATGATTAAAACCTTTGAACCTCATGTCTGTATATACACTAAAAAGTTTGCAGAATGTAGAAGTCAAGATCAGGAACAACACCTGTTTGAATGACTCGGTACACATATTGAATGACATACCGACAGCTGGTTTAGTTCATCATATAAACAGCTCTTCTGCCAGTTTTCACCCGATGAGATCACAGCTTTAGACTGACCCCAGCTGCACTCTCCCCATTATCGCTCTTCAATGATTGGCTAATGTCTCCTCCATAAATATTAGCCATAACAGTGGACATAAAGCCACACGATTGGTTTTGCCTGATCAATACAGATGAACGCCCTCTTGGCCAATCGGACGCAGCCGGTTCCCCAATGGGCAGTAGCAGGATAATCTGTTTTGAGGTTGAAGTTAACGAGCTGTAACGCCTTTACTGCATGTTCTACTCTTCGCAGGGATACGATTTCAGACCGTATACTTGCGCTTAATTCAAACAATTTACACTGGAACTCCACCAGGCTGGGAGGTCTTGACCCTTCACCCAATGTTTTAAACTTTTCATTAAGTGCAGAAGATTACTGGGGTCTGGCCCACCTGAAGTTCTCTAAGTGAGAGGCAATTTCCAGACCCGGGCAGTGAAATGATTTTAACCTCATGAGACAAAAGCAACTCTGTCGGGATCATTTAGCTTTACGCTGGTCCTGTGTTTACACCGGACTGCTGTAGTGGATATGTGAATAGGTCTGGGAAAACCTTAAAGCCAGTACTTATATTAATAATGAAGGTTCTCTTCTGTAAAGAACCATCTTCCATTAAGAACCATTTTACTGGGGTTATTAAGTTGTCTATGTTTTCTTGGTAATAAAAAGAAGAATATTGATTTATATTTTTTCTACAGATTAAAATATTGGTTTCTAGGTTCATTAAAGCTCCAGTTTATAAAGAACTACAGAATACTGTTTTGTGGAACTTTAAAGGTACTTATGTGACCTCAGACCGTACAAACCTTTAAGTTCTAATTGTAACCTGTAGTGCTGTAGCTGAGGAGACTGCTAATTGGTCTGCATTAAAATCACCTAAACATAAAATTTATAACCCAGAGAAAAAAATTATTTTACAAAGGTTCCTATTTTATAGTTCAGGAGATTTGATGAAGATCTCACTTGTTTCAATTAGGTATCGTCTTTTCTCTTAAACGTTCTTAAAAAAATAAAAATAGAAACAAATTGGATAACTGTTAAAATAAATTAAATAGTATGAAGCTGTAAAATTAATGTATATTCTGGCTAAAATATTCTGTATTTGGGTAAATATTGAAATCTTCAGTAATCTTGATTTTTGATTGCAGATTTAGCAAATATGAGCTTGGCAAATCTTTGAGACCTCTTCTTAAACTAATGGAGACGTGTAAGATTTTTCTGTCTTTTTTTCAGGATATCTGAAACACAGAGACTTCTAGCAGAGTTATTTTATAGATTTTTTTTATTTGTATATTTTTAAACTAAATAAATGTCAGGTAAATTATAAATTAAACAGTTACTATTTCTGTAAATTTCTTTATGCTGTTTGTTTTTTATAATGTTATATATTATTCTTGGTGTAAGTGTATTTTTTGTTTCTTATTTGAGTCCACAGCACTCCATTAGGTCTTGTGAGCAATGACAGAGCAACCTCTCAGCAATAAAATTTTTCCTCTAGGGAAGCAGCCCAATTCTCTGGTGTTTAACAATGGCATATTCAGGACTTAAGCAGAGCCAATCCCCTGCGAGGGCAAAACACTGTCTGGATTAACCTCTACCAGTTAGATTTTTTTATGTGGTAAACGAACATGCCCCTGTCTGAAGTGTTAACCGCACATTGATGTTTCAACAGCACTGCAGTCATCTTCAATGCATGCTGTCTCTGTGTCGGACAGTAATTGATAAAGTCTGGAGTGGAAGGTGAAGAGACATCTCTGCAGGAACGACCGTGACGAGAGCTGTTGATCTGCACAATGTGTCATCTCGCATTACACGCCTTAAACAGCCTCTGCCACTCCTCCTGTTTAGAGCTGTGCTTGCGTGAACATTAATATTAATATAAATAACACCAGCTCTCTGAACACTCATAGAGGAGAGTGAACAAAAGTGTGTGAGATTTCTGTGAAGTTTCTTCTGATATTTGCTCATAATAACTACTTATGATTAAACCTGATGATTTTATGAAATCACTGATGATGATTACCTTAAATTTGTGGTGGAGTGGTGAGAAGACTTTTAGAGGAGGTCCTCAAGTTCAAGGCCTCAAGTGGAAAACAATTTGGTGAAGTTCAGAGATTGTTAGGAAATCTTACACAGCCAGATTTTGACTTGTGTAAGAACATTACCACCTGTGGTCCACATCACAGATTATTTTTGCCAAGAACTACCCACTTAGACAGGAAACATACAACAACCAATCAGATTTCATTTAGACTTTTTGTGGTGCCTTTTTGTGGTGAGTTTATCACTATTATACCAAAATAGTGTAGTTCATACACTTAAAACTGAATATTTTTATTGATTTGATGCCGCTAACCTGAGAAAGCTTTGGTAAATCCAGCGATTAGTTTTTCCTCAGTAGCTCTCAATGTATCAACCTTGTAAACATGACTTAGTTTCCAGTGCTGTATTCATCTCTCAGAAGCCACAGAATCAGATTGAAACTGACAGTTTTAGCCAGCTCTTGCCATTCGTGTGAGCTCGATGCATCAGACAGACATTGGCGGGCTGTGGGCGGTCTGTGGGCGTTCTGTCTGAAGCTGAGATGATTTAAACTCCATCATCAGCACTCTTTGCATGAAACCTTGCTGGCAAAATTGTTCAGATGTGCATAAGATCTGCTCATTTCTTCTCGGGCCATCACACCAACTTCATATCTGCATCCCTGAATAATTGTGATACAGAACTTGGCACATATTGTTTTAAGTAGATTCCGCCATGCATAACCAAGACGCTAAGGGAAACAGGGATGGGGGGTGTTTGGGTGTGAATGGCAGCCCTGGCCCTGAGGCGGTGGCTCAGTGTTGATAAGGAGATTAGTCTCTGTAGAGCCTCATCGCTCCACACAGAGAAATTAAAAGCTGCCAGCTCCTCTCTCACCTGTCCCTGTGACAGCTCTCTCGGCCCTAATCCCTGTCCTATTCCAAAGAAGCATTTATTAAGAAATTAAGAGGCCTTGTGTCTGCCCCAAGCTCCTCCCCCACTCCCCTCCTCTCTCAGTCAGGTTGGTCTTCAAAAAGTTGTCTCGATAGCAGTGACAAGGTGATTATCAATGAAAAATTATTTAACATCACCGCAGGGCCTTTTCTCTGACAATGCCTAATAAGTCACATGGGTAGATATCAATCAAACCAAGCCAGTCTGGTTGTAGTAAATATTCCCCCAAGTTCAGGCAAATTACCTTGATTATGTGGAGGCTCTGCATGGGGCGGCTGTAGGGGAGAGGGTGGGTTCTGGGAGGAGATGAGATGTGTCTGTGTGTTGGAGTTTAGCAGAGTTTAGGAGAGAGGCAGCAACTGGGTCCGTTTGCTAATAAAGCCAACAGCATCTAAGAACCAATTAGAATCAAAATATTTTGACTTTTGGGGTGTTGTTTAATTTAAGTGTTGTTTAATTTAATATTGGTTGATCAATACAGCATTCCAGCTGTGCTAGAATGTAGATTAAAACATAATGCACTAAATAAAAGGTTGCTGCATTGATTGGCAACTTTAAACAGCCTACAGTTAGAATAATATATTATATACAGAGTAATAGTTTTATTCCAATTATTAATATTAATGATTGTGTATTTTATTATATTGCTGCTGTTGTTTAAAAGCAATAAGCCACTTTAGTTTGTGAATTACAGTGATTTTACCACAGGGGTTTTCTTTGGGTAACAAACCTAATTTATCCTCTTCACATAATTGATAAATTAAGTGCTATCAGCTCGCTGTCACTCGGATAATCCCCCCATTGTCACCAAATTTACCCCACAGCCAAATGTGCCCAGTCATTAGAAAATTACACTTTTGGACACCTCGAACGATGACCGTCATCTTAATGATTTAAACAAAGTCCTGAAATACCATGATTGACACATTTAGGACTGTGAAATTCTCACACCACACAATGCCAAGCGTTCTCCTTTATGTTCTTCCAACGATGGAGAAACCGTTCTTGTGTTGCTGCCATTCCAGCCTCCTCTTCCAGCTTTCCTCCGCCTCGGGCCAAAGACTACCCACATTGTAATCAGTCCAAATTAACCACAAATAACAACTAGCGCTAGCGATACAGGCCTTTGAGTGTACAGGCTCACTTTGCTGATTAAATGGGGTTTCGGGGCTTATTTCATTGTTATAATTCGGCGTTGAATTTGGGCAAATCGGTAATGGAGAAAAGAATGGATTTGAAATAAATCCCTTGTAACTAATCACAGTACACAAATGTGGTTGCCTAGAGGAAGTCTGGCCCAGGTCTGGTGACACCACAACACGCGGTAATGAAAGCAAAGCTGTTAATGTGGTTTTCTTCAGTTAAATTGATTCCGGAATTTCGAAGAGAACATTATCTAATGAATTTACTCTGAATAGAAAGCAATTAAAAGGACACATCAGGCTGATTAACCCCAATGTCACCCATCAGCCACAATTGATGTACACTTTTAAATGATTTTCATATGAAAAACTGGAGCAGATTTGCTGTCGTTCTGCCCTCGACTAATCCAGACAAATTAATGAACAAAAAGTTAATTTCTGTGATGACCCTGTTCCTCTTTGACCTGGATTACTCTGGTTCTGATGTGGCCTGTGTCACAATGTTAAGGACTAATCAGCTTTTTTTTCTCAATCCGCTCATTACCTCTCTGTAGCAGGAAAGTAAGTTCAGGATCTAGTTAACCTGACATTTATGCACGCACCAACCGCCTGTCCTCTGTAAACAAGCTTAAAATGAGCTCCTCGCCCAAGCCGGGCAATTTATTTTTCCCTCTCCTCTGGAATGACTTGACAGGGTCTGATATCTGGAATTGGCCTTATTATTTAATTAATAAGCTTTATTCTTTCTCTTTGTGGTATGACCTATATTCATCAGCTTGTGTTAATAGTTCACCCTCTATAAAATGTTTGATTTTAATTTTTAATTGAGTTGAGACACTTCCCTGCTTAGAGAAGCTCTTCTTTTGCTTCCCAAAAAGCCAATAAGCGTGAAATAATGAAAGACAGGATATGAGCTATTTACACTGTGCACTGATTAAAGCTCCTGACACAGCAAGATCCAGCAAAAGAGTCTGTGCTTTTCTGCTAAAAAGAGCTTCACCAGGCAGAGTAAACTAGCACATGGATATTTACACACAGATAAAATCAATCAGTCAATACACATTACAGAACAGATTACTGTATGTTTTTTCTTAATATGAATCAGACAATATATTGATACACAATTCATGCGGTGACCTTAAGCAAATAAGGACCTAGTAAACAGATACAGCTTAACTTCTGATCACGTACTGTGGTTCTGAACGATCTACTTTAGCAGTAAAATTAGGGCGTGTAGTGTAAGAACATGATGATTATCAAATGTCATTATGTAACACCAACATTAATGGGTCAATGATGTAACATTTTTTTTTGGACCTATTAATTTATGCCCAAAATGACATTTTATACATGCAGTGATTTAAGTACACCTTTTTCATTTCTCATTAAAAAATCTCATTAAAAGGCTAAAGAAAAACCTTAAGCAGTGCCATAATCTTCTATTACTAATTCATATATAACACACATGATGTTCGTGAAGATAAAATGTAACAACATACTTTTCAACGTGCTTGAAAAGCTTTTCTTTTTAC
Source organism: Ambastaia sidthimunki (assembly GCA_036877625.1). NCBI lineage: Eukaryota > Metazoa > Chordata > Actinopteri > Cypriniformes > Botiidae > Ambastaia > Ambastaia sidthimunki. Next base: position 21,834 of record JAZGTK010000736.1, read on the forward strand.
TTTTTAATATTATAATAAACTCAAAAAAGTTTTCAAAGTGGTGTTCCTGTAGCTCAATTTGAAAAGCACTTCCTGATTTCCAGGGAACACTATATACTGGTGAAAGGTGTAACTTAAATGCACTGTTTAGGTTAAATGCAGGTTAAAAGTTGCTCTGGAATTGTCTGCCAAATGCATAAATGTAAAAGTGCATTTATAAGTGCATTATGAGGAAAATTATAATAGAACTGGATGGTTCTATTTATGTGAAAAATCATGTAATAATTTCAATCAATCTAAATACAAAAACATTTCTAATATATATATATATATACTAATATATATACTGTTAGTATATATATACTGATATATACTATACTATTAGTATATATATACTGATATATACTAATATATATCTAATATATATATATATATCAACTTGGACATCCATATTTGTTATTGACACTTGAAAAGAAAACAGGCAATGCAACAGTTTTGTGTGAGATAAAACACTTTATCTATTATGCTCATTAAAGTATAGCTGGTCTGAGTCCAGCGTGTAAAGCTGGAGTTGTTTGGAGCGAGTGTGTTTCCTGCACGAGCTCAAATTAAAACGTTTCCAGCCCTGACATTCCCCGCTCACCGCGGTGTCATATTGACTGCGATTTCGCTACCAGCGGCTCGATAGCGCCCGGAAATCGATACGCAGGGAGAAGTTTCGCCCACATCTTTTTTCCACTTGACAAATCCTTTAGCAAGCAGCTAGTTTATTCAGCACCAGCTCTGGCCATTAATGGCTGTGTCATGTTTTTCTGCACTCATCTCCATGGCCTGCTGATAATGATTTTGTATCATGTTCGGCTTGTCATGTCTGTCAACTGTGCAGAACCATTTGACCAGAAGGAGGGGAAAACGCAGGCTGGAATATTGATCCCTGCTTCTCCATGTCACTTGTTCACCAGGATTTAGCTATTGATGAGGCAGAGGGGGGAAACAAGCTCGCTCCCCGGTGGCCGATGCACTAAGGAGACTAAAAATGCAAAGTTGGAGGAAAATATTCAGCTGGAGTCCGAATCACAGGGATTCCTCCATCGATTGGAGCGCACCTTCATGTCACTGTCCCTCCCTCTTGTTTTGTCAGGGAGACAAATCGACAAGTTTTGTGCGGTTTATTTGGCGTTAGGACCGGTATCTCCGTAAATGATGGATTCCTTAATGGGATCAATTAGATTCCACAGTCATTGGTTCGCTCGGATGCTGTCAGGAGTGCCGATGTGTGTGTAAAAGTAACTAGTGATTATCAAATCTGACTATACAGAAGAGAGGTTGATCTGTCTGGAGTTTGTTCATTATTAGACATGAAAGCAGGTATCATAAAGATACAAATTAAAAGGTCAGAATCAATTGTCCAGTTTAGTACAGCGGTTTTTCTGTGAGTAACACACCTTCCCAATGAAGAGTTAAACAGACTTTTTAAATTAAATAACTAAAACCTTGTAGCTCTTTCTAAAGGCATTAAAATTATTTTAGGCTTCAGAGAAAGCGATGTGATTTATTAACACCTATAAAACAATGTTTGCTTGATAGAGTGTTTAAATTGTACAAAAATCTCTTTACACTGGAAAAAGGTTTTACAGAATGACCCAGTGGAGTCTGACTGTCCAGTGAGAATATAACATTCTACAAAAACGGCATCAAATTTATCATGTAATTCACTTTTTGTCACGATTCTGCTCTAATCTGATGCAACTTTTAAGAGCTTGGAACTCCAGCATTTAGAGTGAAGAAAAATGCACTTAAAGTGATAAAAATCCACCTTGGAATGAAAAAAGTATGTAGTTATAAAACAGGGCGAGAGAAGCAGGATATGTTATTTCGTCTCTCCCTCTATTTTGGTCAGTATCATTCACAAACGTCAATCCTATACTCTGATACTGTATTCACCTCATCCAGTGCTAAGATTACATTTAGATATGGAGGATTCTCTCAGTTTCAATCCAGCTTATCTCCTTCTCAACACAGCACAAACAAACCCTTCCTCCCAGTTCTCTGCTCTGTGTTTGAGGCCTTCTTCCACCTTTCTGTTCCAAAAGCATGTTGGGAACATGGGTCATGTGCACATAGGTCACATGTAACTCGAACTGCCCCCAAACACCATTAAACATATACACACACATATGGTGTCTATCTCTGCTGTGCAGTAGATGTAAGGAAGAATCTGGTTGCTCATTGTAAAAATAATCATATGAACAATTTATTCTGTGCTCTTTAAAAGTAGGAGCTTGTACTTAAGTATGTAGATATGGTGCAGTATGTTTAAGATGCAAAGCTCCTTACCCAGTCCACACAGACATTTATTGAAACTAAGCTGCTAAAACATTGTTTAGAAATCGTCACGGTTGGTCAGCCAATCATAGGCAGCCGTTGTTCAGTTGAAAATTATCATTGAAAAATAACAAGATGAGCATGTTGAACAGATGAATCATTTGCAATAGCAGAAATGTGCATTAAATAGAAAGTTTTTTAAAGATATTAAAGGCAGGGTAGATGATTTTTTTTCCAGAAACATTTTTTGTTATGCTGGTTGAAAGTCACTTCACATCCTAATAGTCAGTGGTGCAAATATAATTATTTAAATATATATCCTCTGTGGAAAGCGCTGGGCCATAAAATGTTTGTCCAATCATTGCAATCAGTCCGAATACAATGATAGGATGTCCTGCTTGCCAGTCAAACAATGTATGTATTCATGTATTGGAGGAGGTGTGGTTTTGAATAGCACTTTGAAAAGAGGGTGTGATGGTTTCAAAGCTAGGTTGCTATTGCTAGCATTGCATTGCTTGCCTACACTACCTTTAAAGTCGGCGCAGCTTTCCGGGCCTACCGTGATACTACACCAGTACACAGAGGTCAGCCAATCATAACAGAGGTCATTTACATATAGCAAAAACAGAAATTCTGAGGGTGGAAAATGGTAGTGTACAAGTAAATCAAAGCTGTTCAAGTGCAAGAAACCTTGACTTGCAAGGGGACCTCAGGGAGAAAAAAATTAAAAGCTAAACAAGTTTACAATATGGCCTATTTAAGTATCAGAAGTTCAAAAACAGATAAAAATGAGGCAAAGGTGAAATTGCTATATTTAAATATAAAAAATGTGAAGGTTCTGCATGTCCTGAGGGAGTCACATGACCCCTGCCTGTGTTTTTAGATGCTTTTAGTCCAAGCTGAATGCCTCATTCTACGTGTCTCTTTCTGCATTTGTTCCTTTCCTCTGTTCAGATTTGTTCTATTTTTAATGTCCATGAAAGCTTGATTTAAAGGGACAGTGGGGGGAAGGGGTTTGTAGCAGGGCCAAACTCTGCCCCAAAAGAGCTGCCCCTTTAAGATAGCATCTGTTGTGTTGAAGGACAATATCCAGTCCAGGACGTTAATGTGTTTGTGGGTGGGTGGAAAAAAGGCAAATCATTCTCCCTGCAAACCTAAAACTCGCATACACAGGCGCACATTCCCGACCCTAAGCGAAAAACAGATGTCATAACTCATTGACATAATGCTTAAATTAAATACAGAAATGCGCTGCATGCTTGTGTTTCTAATCAAGTGTTGTTTGCAGTACATTTAGAGTTCATTACATGAGTTAATGACCTTGTAAAAATGTGGAAACAAGTTTAGCAAACCCACACTTGTAAAATGCTGCCTCAGTTAAACTGAGCTTGGCAGTGGATATATTATGTAGCAAAAGAGTCATTAAAACTAGATGCCAATCACATTTCAGATGTTTAATTGGGTTATTTGAATCTACATGCTTCTTACTTTAGGATGAAACTTTTTGGCATGAAATTAAGCAGTCGGTTTTGTAGATTCACTGGGTGTGTAGTGTCTTCTGTAATCCTTGTATATTTTTGCAGGCCTCTAATTATTCTTTATGGTGTGGATGGATTTCTTGTTAACTTGCAGAGTTGGAGTCTTGACTCACGTTACACGGTGATGTCAGCTGAGGTGCGGCGTGTTTATATTTTACAGGCCGAGGGTAGATAGACCAAACTCCAAGAACAGGAAATGACAAATTTAAGCTAACCAGCACGACTCAATCCAAAAACAAATATTTGAAGTGAAACGCAATGAGATAATTAGATGTGCAAAAATGTTGGTCTAATACATGTGCTGTGAGCTTATAAGAGCATTTGCTTTATGAAGCATAAATGAGAGAGAGAACAAGTTTATAGAGTTGAGACTTTAAGGGCAACTGTTGTGTAGCTTAACACTTCTCTAGCAATAAGGAAAAATGATTTAAAATAAAAAATTTATTAAACAATCAATGTTGTACTTACTTTTCACAAATTGTTTATATTACTAAAATGGACGTACATTCCCAAACAGTCCCAAAAATCACAATTCTGTCCAATTTAGGTTCATTCAAAGGATCATGGTTGCAATCAATTACAATTAAAAAGTTTTATCTGTCTAAAAACCATGTCAAAACACAGCATGCTTCAGTGTTTGCAGAGAGATGAGCAGGAAATTCTCTCCTGTCTTCCACTCATGTACTGTTTGATATCCAACAGAGGGCAGTACAGTTTAGAGGAAGTACACACACTCACGTACACACACACACACACACACACACACACACACACAAACAAGACAGACAGTGGTAAATACTTAAAAAGGAATACCTTAAAAACTGATATAGCCATTAAAGGATTTGTTGTTATTGTAGCTCAGTTTAAAATGATAACTGGCAAGATCATTCTGTAATTCTTAGGTAACATACTAATAAATTGTAAACTGCAAATACCTTAAATGCATAATAAATGTGTTTGGATAAATGTGTCTAAATACATAAAATCACAATGCTAAAACAAAATGTTAAAGACTAGTAAGCCTTTAAAGCAAAAGCAATATATTTGTATGCATTTGGCAGACTTAGAATCAAACCCATGACCTTTAGGTTGCCAACTCCATCCTTTACCAGTAATGCTATATGTCTTTATTGTAACAAATCTATTTTAATTTCATATGCTTTGTAATATAATTTTATGTTAAACATTAATCAATGTAACACTTTACAATAAGGTTGCATTTGCTAACTTGCTTATTGGTACATACAATAATTATCCTAAATTACATTTAGCAATTAAACTAAACAATATTTTATATGTTTCTGTTAGATAAAGCATGATGAGCGAACAATGAACTATATATTATTTTTAACAACACATTTGGTTTATGCTTTAAAAATGAGTGTTTATTTTTAGTTCATGATACTTAATGCATCAAGGAACGTTATTGTATGAAACATTATTGTAAGTTTGTCTATTGTAGCACTATTAGCGAGCACAAAGAGACAGAGTTTTAGTGAATACAGAGAAAGGGGTGTTTTTTTTGCCCCATGCACACAGCATTTGTATGTATATATACAGCAGGAGTGTGGACGGGAGGATGGGGGTAGCTGGTGGCCATGCAGGCGGACAGGTAGATGAAGAATGACCCATCGTCGGACGTTGATTTCTGAGATTGCTAATGATGCCCGGACAGCAAGACTGGAGCCGACACTAATGAAAGGTGCAGCAACTCTGGAACCTCAAGGGGTTTGATTTAAGAGTGCGAGAGAGAGAGTGTATGAATTAACACACAACCCACAGAGCTGCAGGGAGAACTGGCTTCAACTCTCTCCCCCCTCCATAATTTTTAAGGCTTGTTTCAACCTTTCTTTTTTAAACACTCTTTTTTAGGGTGTTGGGATTCACAGATGATGGTCTTCAGGGGAACGTCCCTGCTCTGTGAGAAAGGCTGAGGTGTATTTCTACACCTGGATGTATTACTATAATTGCATTAAATTCTGTCGTTGTTGAAAACTGCCTCTCTTTCTCTCAGTGGAATGGGCTATTTTCTGCTGAGCCTCACGACACATTCACTAACATTGAAACGGTGTTTCTCTTCGGTCCTTTATCTGCAAGGTACAAGGTGTCGCGTTTGCAAGCATTCTGACACATATTGGCTAAACTGTGCAATTACCTTCCTGCTATTACAATAGATAAGTCCAAGAAATTGCTGAGAACTTCATATTATTGATTATAATAATCGCAATAATTAACATTAGGTCACAGGGCCATTATTGAAGGTGGGTGGGGGGTGTTCCCATGATGACAGGGACCAACCAAAACTCTCTATAGTGTAGCATATTCATTGGTCCTGGGGGAGAGGGCCCCACTTATACAACATTTGTCCCAGGCCCCGTAAATTTACATCTTGTACATTATGCACAATGACACAATGACCCTTACTGTTTGCCACAAATACGCAATAAATATATATATAATAAAAATCAATAAAGATAATAGATTTAAAAGAGAGATCCTTTCTGAGATTTTACATTTAAATGTTAAAAAGTGTTTTTTTTTAAAGTGCTGTGGGTTTCTTAAGTTTTTCACTATGTTTAAATACAAACCCCACTTTTTAAATGGTCCTGGGGTGTGACAAAATTAATAATTAATGTATTCCCAAATAATATCAATATAAAGACTGCAAACTTACTAATTATGAAAGAATGAACACAATGTAGTTTCAGTAGTTTTATATGAGGTGTAGCATGTCACACTGTAAATTCTMCATTTATCTGCCACTGACAGGTGTGGCGGGTGCGTTTCAGTCTGCACAGATCTGCTCTTCACCGTCACACTGCTGGATCAGTTCTGCAGCTTTGTGCTCCTGCCTTTGATGGTCACCTCGCATTGGCCTCTTAGCCTCCCGCCTGGCCCGCCTCTCCACCTACAGGGTGTGTGGCTCTCAGATACCGCCCAGAACTCCAGGAGAGACGGATAGAGATGGAGAGACACCAGAGAGAGAGTCTTAGAGATAGGCTTGTCCTTTAGTCTGCAGTGACCTATCCAATTCCCCGCTCTTCTGCCTGTCTGCCTTTGAACCTGTGACATCCACTGACTGTTCGCTCTGTCTCAGCAGCTGGCCCGACGGCATCTAATACAGACACATGCTGTTTTAGCCTCTTTCCATCGAGAAAGATAATGAAAGATTCAAAAATAATATTTGTTTTGGTGCCGCTACCTTTATAATGAAACGGATGCCCTTGACCGAGGAAGAAATGGCTTTTTTTTGTCTCCAAAGGAAAGGCCTGTTTCTGTTCAGTGTTTGTGGGTCAAAATATTGTTTTATTCTTTAGCGGTTTTTACATTTTGGTCATGCGGCTGCATGTTCTGTACTTCCTTTATACTCCCAGTTTGACTTCTGCCCAGCACAGGAAGCGCATGTCTCTCGGCTTGTTTTAAATTCAAAAGAAAGAGGCCACATGTGTTTCTCAGAGCAGAGTAACTGAATCTAACCTGCGCTGGTTCTGTTTCCCATTGAATAAAATATAACCGGTCATGTCCTGCGATAAATAATATATTTCTGATTATAGATGTAGCTACTTCAGCGCACCTCACAAAATCCACAAGCATGAATTTCCTTATGTTTTTCCATTTGAAATATTTCATTGAACGACCATTGGCCACCCTATACAAAGATATGAATTATTAATTCTAAAGGACTGGCTGCTTAGTTGTTTTAGAGAGATCAGGAGATCTGCGGTCAGGAACAGAAGTACTTCTGCTTTTCCTTTGGATTTTTCTCTGTGTTGCCCTCTTACAACATAGAGAAGCGGCCATCTTGGTTGCTCTTTGAGGCTCTTTAAGAAGAGGCCCTTTTTTTTCTATTTCCACAGAGCACAAGTTTTAAAAATGTTCACACGTCCCGCAACAAGGCATGTATTTTTCTACTATTTTGTATTAAACCACGTAAATGTGTGTTGCATTCTAAATCATGCACTTATCAACAGGTTTGGAATGAGTTAATTTTCCATGAGGGGTAAACTTTTCCTTTAATTCAGTTTATGCTGAAGAGGATAACTGTTCAGGATGTGTCTCATCATCAGAATAATTCCACCAATCTTGCAGGGCAAACTCAGATTTGGCAGCTTTCAGGAGGAAAATCTACAGCAGAAGTTTGGATCAGTAAAGCTGTCTTCCCTGTTGAATTGCTCTTGGCCATTTTTTCACTAAAACTGTCTGCTCTGTATCTAAATTCAAAAATACACGTTTTATTTAACTTTTCCAAACAGTACAGAGTCTGATTGGATTTCACTTACTGCTCTCAACACATTCATGTTCGGCTAAATGCATCAGACATTAAGAAAACATTTCTGGGTAGCACTGCTCACTTACACAGACACGCGTGATCAATGCATACATTATGCTCCATTTTTTTTGTTTCCTGGGCAACATAAAGTGCAACTATTCACCCTCCACCGAAGTTTAACATTTGAGATTTTTGGCCTCTGGTTACCCTCCTGCCAGCATGTCTCAGATACCTGAACACACACACACAAACACGCATTTTCTTATCTAAATGGGGACATTTCATAGACTTATGTTGTTCTTATTCACAGCTAGTTATAAACAATATAACCTAACCTTAACACACACTCTAGCCCTAATCAGAAAACTTTCTGTATTGTTACAATTTAAAACAAAAGACTTGATTTTTTTTAGTGTTCTTACAAAAAGAACATCCCCAAAAGAAGGCTTTGTTCAGATTTGACAGGTTTTGCTGACTTTTGCATACAAATTTGTTCCCAATATATGTTTAACCCCCACACACATTTGGTTTTCATATTTAATGGAGACATTCTATAAACAACATGACTTTTATACTGCATAAAATGTATATTCTATCCTCCTACATTTACCCTTCCCCTAAACCTAACTATTACAGAAAACTTTCTGCTGTTATCATTCCGTATTATTTATAACCTTGTTTCCTCGTGGGTATCAAAAATCTCCCCACAATGTCAAAATTTACTGGTATTCCTATACTTGTGGGGACGGTTGGACCCCATAATGTAGTGAATACCAGGACCACACACACACAACCACACACACACACGACATTGAATTGAAATTTAGCTGCAACAATTCACCCAAAATACATTGTGTCTACCACACATAGCTCATCCTAGTTCTGAATATGGATTTTTAATTGCGGTAAGATGTATATCATGCTGATAAATGGTCTGATCACTGACGAAACTGACTCCATTTGTTTGCTTAATAAGAAAGAGCTTTTGAGAAGTAATAATATTCTTCATGTGAGGGTAAATAAACCAGTAAGCCATGACAGGCTATATGTTGCCAAGATTTTACCGCGTTTAAGGAGTTATTTTACGCACTAGAATGTCTCAATTGTAGTAAAATAATTGTAACACATGGCATTTAGTGGCTTATTGATTTTATACAACACCAATTTAAAGACAGAAATGTTCAATAAAGATACTTTCATTTGTTGATACTCATAAATTACAATATACATATCTTCCACCGTTTTATATTGTTCATTTGTGAACACAAGGAACAGTGTGAATACTCAGGACTGTGAATGCTTGATGCTGAAGTTGGTGGGTTTATTTGTCTAGCACTTTGTCGTTTTGAAAAGATTTCACTGTGCTGATTTTAGTTCAGGGGTTTTGTTCCTTCATATTTGGGTTTCCTTAAAAAGCATTTATTTAGAAAGTAAATGTTATGCATTGTGATGAAAAGCAGTTGCCTGTGATGTTTGTGTGTGTGTCTGTGTGTGTGTGTGTTGAACAAGCTTTGGGCAGCTGGTTTATGTGGATGTGTTTAGGGGCCTCTGCACATGTTTCGTGGGGGGTTTCATGGTGGCACCAGCGCCAGACAGCCGGAGAGTCTGGGCTCTATCAGCACCGGCTCACCCCAGACAGAGAACTCCAATCTGGGCTGGCGGTGCGCTGGGGGAGGCCTGGCTCTCTGGCTGAGCGGAGAGCTGAAAATTGAAAGGAACGTGTTGCTTTGACAGTTGGTTTGATTGATGAGGCCTGGCTACTGACAGATACGCTTTAAAAAAGTTTTCAGCGTTGATCTTATACCTCTGAAAAGTCCGATCCTCACAGTAGACACACACACATACATGCAGGAGTAGACAGACAGTGTGGTCAGGTGTGAGTGAGCTACCGCCAGGATGGAGAATCAGTCTGCGTGAAGCGAACACACCTTTATTTCTCAGGAGGCTAATTATTTCTGTTGAAAAACAGAGAGGGAACACAACATGGAGCGGGTGCATGCATTCCAAATGAACTAAATCAGAAATTAGCCCGTGTAGTACATCCACAAACCCATTTGTTCAGTCGAGTGTTGTGTCTTGAAAAGGTGTCAAAACGATTACTATTTTGAAGAGGCTTGAATAATTTCCATGATGCGTGACAATTAAAAACGATCTCCCGTTGCTAATACAGGAAAGACAACAGTCAACAGCTTGTGTCAGTACCAACACACTCATAACCAAACATCAGTCGCAGCAAATATTGTCTGGCACCACAGAAACTTCACTCCTGTACAGTATTCAAGCAGCATTTGCTTTAGAAGGGACTGTGTTTCTTGACCCGAAGTCAAGTCTTACATCTTAAGGAATTAACTTTATGTGATAAACAATTTGACACTAGCTATTTTTTTTGCTTTGAGCTTAAATCCTATGCAGTTTTTAAAATTAAAAGTCTTTCAAGGACTGGTTTTGTGACTGATTGCCACATTTAAGTTATAATACTTTTACTTTAAAGTATAGCATCAGCTAACTTGGAATATTGAACACAAGTCATATGGACAACAATTATGCTTTGCTGCCTTTTTTGGATTAAAATATTGCGACTACCTGTATCTGCCTATATTACACTTTGTGTATTGTTGTGCATTGATTAGGGTAATAATTTGATGTGTAGTATAACTTATATATATACATTTAAACATAATGTGGTTACGCCCACTTCTATCATTCTACAGGATGACAGTCACTACAGCAACATTTCCCTCACAGAACTGTGTTGATTATAACGTTAAGCTACATGCTCTAACTGTCCTCTCACTGCAAAGAGAGCAATGCACTTGGAAGGCTAAAATACAGCATAGCTTTGTTATGCCCACAGGCTAATGTCTGTGGCTGGTCTGGGTCGCTCCCTGCGCTTTGGAGAGCAATCAGATCACTCCATATTTCATACTCTCCCTGAGCGCTGCTCTGGAAAACTGACATCTAGCTTTTGGGTCACACCCAACTCTGCTCCTCTCCGGGACCCTTCCTGCAGTGTCTCCCTTGTTATTTTTAGTGGCAGCACTGCATTGTGGGTAGAAAGGCAGAATGCGTTCTGGCGCAGATACAGAGAGATCTTTGGTGTGCGTTCTCAATGGCATACATACAGTCGACACTGCAGTGCGAACATGTTGTGGCCTAGATTTCACAACAATATGGCAGCTCTCTGTGAGGTTTCACTCCCAAACTTGTTTGAAAACGCACACATGACGTGCAGTTCAGTTAACGCCAGTGGGGAATTGGGCTGTACCGTTTTCTTTGTATTTCCGATCGGTGACACAGATCTTTCACGTTGTTTTTAGCGGCAGAGGGAACGCGTCAAAAAACTTTGTTGTCAAAGCCTGGAACCGACACTCAAACCGAGTATCACTCGCACAGAGGTTTAGTTCTGCTTCTCAACTTTAAAAAGAAAATGAATTTGATTCAATCCTGAGCAACAGCGTGTATATTAAAACTGTTAGGACACAGTGGGTTTCTGTGCTCTGGGCGTAATTTGGTTGATCTATAATATTAATTTTAAAGAGCATCCCCACTGAGCACCCTGAACCACCGTTGACCACTCAAGCCATATAAATCTGTATTGAGCAGAGATATTAGCCAAGCTAAGCTCTAATAAAGTAATATTGCTTAAGCCTTAATACATGTACTCAGCACCCGATAAGCTGCCCGAGAGATTCAGCATTATTCAAAATGTATGTGATTTCACCAGGCATTTGTTAGAAATGAGTAACTCTCTCTATCTCTCTGGTCAATGTTCGAGTGAACAGATGTTTCCGATTCCAGCATTATTTCGCTTCTGCATCGCAGTACGTGAACATGCACCACACCTTGTAATTAAAATATGCATTTTATATAAAGAAAGGATTGAACCCTGAACCCCATGTTGACACAGGTACGAGCTGATTCCCGACCTCTCCGGACCTTTCCGGCAGCAAAACAAATTACATTATTGCATGTGTTCTTTTTTAATTCCTGCATATTCCCTGTTAATCAGAAACATTTGCGACCCACGGGGTATTACATGCGAAATGTGCATTTTCAGTTTTCTTTACAAATACACTTTATTGTTCTGTACCGAGCTTTCTGTTCTCTGGAGGCCTCAGACTTTTGGCTTACAAAATCTCCAGAGCCCACAGGCTGGTTATCACTCACTATCACCAATGAAGAAACCGGCTGCTGGTGATTATTAAACATGGCCTTGTAAATTCACATGCTCCAATAAGTGACATAATTCAGAGAGATATCAGCCAGACAGTAATTACCTGCCATTGGCACATCCAGACGGAGGTTGTGTTTAGTCTAGAGCGGTTTTGTTAGGGTGGTGGTCTTACTGTAAAACTGTTTTATTTTGAAGTCCTACACAGGTGGAACAGTTATGAGGTAATATAGGTGAATAAGCTGGAAAAATATATATCATATTAGATAGTTTCTCTTTTTTACAAGAACACAATTAAGTGAACAAAAGTAATATAGTGTCTTAAATTATTTCAATACTTTTGACTTTTTCCCCTCAAAATGTTTCAAATGAAAGTTTTCTTGGGAATATTGTTTTACTTAGTAGTCAATGTATACAGAAAACAAAACACTTTGCATTCCATTGAACATTTTTCTTATTTACATCGTCTTAAATGAAAATATCTTGAATGTGATAGTAGTGATATAAATACAATGTAAAATAAACTGATCTATTCATAGACAAATAGTATTAACATTTTAAAAATGACTTTAAACAGTTTGAACTGGAGTTGCAATTGATATATTACAAAGTGAAATGGAAAATGGAGGGTGTGGCTTGTTTTTTTCCACTGGGAATTAATTTGCTATAGAAAAGATGAAACCCTGGAGGGGAGTGGTTAATGGCTTTGGCTCTGTCCAAACCGAATAGTGTATTTTTATTTCATAGTGATTTTAACTTGAACAGGTTCCTTGATAGCATCCTCATCCAGGAAGTGACGTCACTGTGTCAAATAAACAATAGCAGAAACATTAAATTTTGCAATGAATTTAATGCAATCTCTGTTGCTTTGTCCTATAATTTAGTATGTCCCCCTCTAAAATATTTCATCCTGTTCACAGAACAGGTATGATGGTAACCTTTTAAACAATGTTTAAAAAATTTAGAACATACTTTAAACTAACACCCTCATATAAGTTTATTCTCCATTTGGCTAACATTAACTCTTTATTTAAATACTGTTGGGTATTCTGGTCTTTTGCCTGACACTGTGTAAATAATCAAGATGTAATTAATAAAGTTATAAAAGCATAAGCTTGACTAGAGCATATTTAATTAAAAATTTTTGTATTCCAGAATTTCCAGAACTCTCTTTATATAGTCAACAAATACTACACAAATAAACGTAAAGAGCACCAAAGACTTACCAGACATAGTTATGCATCTTTGCGTTCTAAAAAATGTCACATGAAATATTTGCAACTGGAGTGGAGTGATGTTGGGAATATTTATGAATAAAGCACTCATTAACACCACCACAAAGTTGTTATTATAAGTGGGAGACTCATGATTTTCTCTGAGACCTGACTGAGTGTCTGAGTTGGGGGCGTGTCCTTTATAGAACAAGGCGGAAACAATAAATCTCATGTCTGTAGTTCATGGTAAATTTGTTGAAATGATTCATGTTTACATATCTCAGAAACTAATTTCAGTAATTTTATTTTTAATATATGCAGTAGAAAAAACATTTAAACATCTATATTAGTGGTAATTATATTAAATGTATATATAATTACTATTTTCATTGAGAGAATTTGCTCAGACCAAATTGACTTGAACGCACATGAGGCCATAATTATGCCTTTCCAGCTTGTAAGTATTAACTTGAAGGCACATAAAGAGCACTATTTATAAAGTAAACCATTTGCTGATATTCTTTGCTATTCCAAAATCATATCACTCTGTGACTCTAAATCCAAAGTACATGTACATGCCTTTAAATATTGTGTATTGTTGCAGCCCTATAATATATCCACTTATATGTTGCTTTTATGAAAGATGTCTGTCCATTTGAGTGTGAGTGAGCGGAGCCCATATGCTCCTCAGATCAGGTTTCATCAGAGAGCCTGTGTGATAGCAATCATTTCTGCAGCAGTCAGGCTACTGCGGGCCGAGAGCTTAAAGTGCTTAATTTACCTGACCTCTGACCCTGTGACTGTCATGTGACTATTGATTTTCAATAGCTGAAAGATCCATACCACCCAGCGAGTGGACTGCAGTGAAATACCCCCTCCTCTTTTTTCTCCAACTACCTCTGTCCTGTTGTTACTAATTGGTGTGGTTGTGGTTGGTAGTGGAATGGGGGTGGATGTTTGAGTTTAACAAGGAGGCAAAGCAAAGCCAAATCCCTAATGAAGTCCAGAAATCTTCCCTCATCTAGATATAGAAACACTCCTTTCCTTACAAGTTCTGTTTGCTCCACCATCAATGCAGCTCTTATTGTTTGCAAGAAACAAGTACAGAGTAAATATGTTAAATGAATTGTTTAAAATTCATCCAACATCATCAATCCAAGGCAAAATCTGTTTAAAATCTTACTTTGAAAATCTTACTACTAAGTGTTGGCCAAGATCAACTCCCACAATCTGAATTCAGTTAAACCTTCAACTTTTGTTATTTTTCTTAGGATTTGACTTGAAATCTTTAGAACCTAATCTATATTCACATTTATTCACATATATTTACGCAAACTGTCATAAGATAAGTCTAGTTTCCAAATAAATCTTACAAACTTAAGTGAGGTTTACTCGTTTAACTAGTTACTTGTCAGTGGGTTAAGAGAAATGTAATGCAAAGGCTGTACAAGTTTTTTTTGTTTCCTGTTTTTAAAACCATAAGCCCCACAAAATGTCATTAGACTTGCCTGAAACAAGGCTGTATTACTATCTGTTTGGATACTTGAAGGACGCTATGTATGTTTATAGACATAATGGATCAAGGCAGTGGAAACAGCTAAAATAGTGCAACAAGATGTCTAATAGGACCATTAACCCCTGTCGCTATGTTTTGGACATTGCTTGCATGCTTGTGTGTGTGCGTGTTTAAGCGTGTTTGTGTGTGCCAGGCTGGTACGTGGCAGATTGCAGGAACAGGCTGACTGTTAGCGGCTAGCTCAGCAGTGCCGAGCTCGATCTGCCATCTTCCCGTGGATTTACAGCTGACGCGGTGGTACTTCAATTAGCTCTATAGCACACAGATGTTGCTTAAATGTGCCTGCTAATGATACCGCAATAAGCGTGAGATTCATGCCATATTCACAGGCACGTAAATTTCTCAAGTGGCACAATTAAAGGGGAATACAGGATGGGCGGCAGCGAGGTGGCGGGTTCTCCAGTTGGAAAACTGCAGGTCTGATCTGTAATGGGTCATGATGCATTCTGCTTTAATGGTTTGTTCCACTCAAACTGGGTTTTGTTTTTTGAAATGGAAAGGCGAACAGCATTTTTGAGGTGAAATGGCATATGGGGATGTGCTTTGTTATCTGAACGTTTTTTTAATCTACTTTTATAGAAGCATAGCTTGCCAAAAATGAACACATTGTTTTCTCACATATTTTTGAGTGGACCATAAAATGAACTTTTGTTTTTCTATACCATGAAAGCGTATAGTGATTATTGGCAATCAAGGGCCAAATGGACTAACAAGCACTATCACAGTAGTCCATACAACTCATAAACTGTATTACTATACTATGTGTACTATTATTGTTATCTTTTTGTCTATGTTGAAGTTTAAAAGTCATTAGCGACTGTTGGCTTTCATTGAACGGAGGAAAGCAGCTTCTTTAAAACAAGCTTTTTAAAAATAACGTTAGTATTCAAAAGTATCTACAACATAAGTAAATGATGACCGAATTTTTGTTTTGTTTCAATGTCCTTTTAATATATGACTTACTCCTGTGTAAACATGCCATGACAGGGGTCCTACCTGAATGTCTGTTTTGTGCGTGTGCATGTGCAAGTTTGTGTGTTTGAAGGTCAAGAGGTCATTTTCCATGACCCGTTACTTCAGGCAGATCTACTGACCCAAAAGCTGCAGATCCAGTATTTCTTCCTGCTCCCTGTGGAGAGGAAACACAGATGAAAACATTCTCTCTTTCTCACTTTCTCTGAACATGGAAAAAGGAGAAAAAAACAGGGATCTGTATTATTCCATGACAAAAGAATGTGAGTCAACATCAATTTCATAATTTTTAGCAGTTTTAAAAATGACAGATGTGCAGTTCTGACAGGTCATATTTTAATTTAAGCTACATTTGTAGTCACGTAAGTAATGCCAAACCAAATAATTCTTAAGACAACAACAGGAGTTGAACATGCCTGATGAAAGCTCCTTTACCACGGAATGGAGCTATTTATAGTTTGTATTTCACTACAACAAATACATGCCCTGTGGCATGCTATTTCTTTGACATATTAACAAAATAAAAGCAAAATAAACTATATTTTGCATGAAAATGTTGTATGCATGCAGTTTTCCAGGTCGGCAGGAAATCTTTGTGTCGGTTGTCAAATCAGTTATATCAATGAAAATCATAAAATAATGCAAGAAAAGCTCTAGCGTTATGTATGAGGTAAACGCTGTTCATTTAGCCTCGCGACAGTGTGACGGATCTGAATGCTGCTCGTTCATAATAGTTGTTTAACCCTGATTTTGTTTTCCCTGCGAAAACAACGTTCTCATGCAAGTCAATCAAGTTGTGCTGCTTTCATGAGAAAATCATATCATGAGCAATGACAGGTATGATGTTGATACATTAACACAAAGGTGTTTGGCTGCCTTTGTTCCCCTGCTGCCTTTGAATTCATGGCATGTGTCACAAATATCTCTCTACCAATCAAAATGCTTCCGACATTGCTGTCGGGTGGCTGTCCTTGATTTTGTCACATCGTCAGGACCTCAGTGAGACTTTGGAAGTTAATGTCCTTGCTGAGGTTTTGTAGTTTGTTTATATGTAGCCCGACTGTCAGGTTTAATTCAATTCAATGATCTGTAGCGTCTGCACAGTGATTGTATATAACGATTTATTTAATTTTTACGAGGTCAACTCATAAAAACCTACAGTACTCTACACACGTTTGTTAACATCATATCCAGCGTTGACGCAATGACACCAGCCAAGGTCAAGTGTCACTGAGATGAATGGATGTTATTGGACAGCTCTCTCCAGGTATTATAGACCCTTGATTATAGATCTTTGATTTATAACCCGTCACAATAGCAATGCAAAAACACACTTTACAATGATAAAGGAGAAGTGGGTAATTTTTAAATGTTAAAATTGTTTCTTGGCATGTATGTAAATGTTGGTGCTATCAAAATGTTGCTTTGTTTGTTTGTATCCTGACCAGCTCAACAAAGCCACATTGGCTCAACCAATGACCAGTGGAATTCTCAACAATTTCTTTAAAAACATTTTTGGCTTTTGATTTTGTTTGCCGAGTGGCACAAAAATAACACACTTCACCTTTAAGTAACCACCATCTGATGATTTGCTATTTGTTGGCTGTGTCTGTGTACTTAAAATATGCTTCTGTCCTTTAAATCAGATATTCCCATTTTATTCCAGATATTCCCACCTTTTACAGTTCGCAGAGAAAGTCTATATTAAAGTGCAGGCAGATAACACATGTACATATGTGTATTTGATTCCTGTTTGCTACAACTCGCGAACCTTTAAACTTGCTTCACGGAGACTTTACGCTTTTCTTCCCATATGCTTTGAAATTATTCATCACTACAAGCGTAGGTAAAGCGAGACAGGCCTTGATGTCATATTTTTCACAGACTCAGCACAAACAAGTCGTATTGCACCAACACAAGAGCTCTTTTACCATCTGTGCTCGACTACAAAGTCACCCGCAGCCTCGGCAGACAGCTGAACATGAGTTTCTTCCGGTAGCCTGGCAGCACAGGGGGAACACTCTGCAGGGTGGGAGTCTGACCAGACGAGCGTCAAACGGCAAAAACGCGAGCAGTTAGCGCACCGCAGTCTCGCAGTGCTTGGGCAGTGATCTGGACCAGAGATTACGCATAGTCAGCGAGACAGACATTAGTCGTAAACTGTAGTCAAACAATGCACACCTGTTTCTGTGCAGAGAAATCACAGCACAGCACAACTGTGTAAAGATAAAGAAGTATGTGTGTCCGATGATGTCAGTAACATCAACAGATGTAACATCATCAACAGATTAGTAACATCAACAGAAAACTTACAATCGTGTCTCAACACATAATTTGGGGGGGATCAAATATTAGTGTGAATTATTTACATTTATTAATTTATGCTGAGAAAAGCCCTCATATAAGGATTATTACTGTACAAATAAGAGCATTACATTATTGTAATGCTCTGGTAAATTATATTATACACAAAGGTATACATTTTTCATAACATTAAACATAAGCCTGTCGCTGGTCTGCAGTACAAAGAAATCAATTTTGCTATAAGGTTGTCAATCTGAGAACATTGATACTTTCCATCTGTGCTATTTGCATGTAGATGGATATTGTCTCACTTTAAAATGACTGTGAACACCTTAAAATAAGAAGTAAAACTGAGTTTGACCCAAACACTTGGCTGTTTGAACTCAGGCAATGGCCTGGAGGCAGTGTAGCATAGCCTAGCGTTGTTAGCTAAGTACAGCGGGAATCGGGCCAGGTTTCAGTACAGTAAGCCACTACACTGCACTCTGTGACGAGATCCGCTTTTAAAGGTTAATCTCGCCATTGTGATTCATTGTCACTTTAGCATTTATATTCGGTTAAGCGTCTCAGGATTCCCTCTTTTTCAGGTCTTTAAACCCCTGTGGTTATCTGCACTATGACTTACTATCTGAACCCGACTCAATGAATCAGAGAGAGAGAAAGAGAGAGAGAGAGAGAGAGAGAGAGAGAGAGAGAGTCTAAGCCGGTAAGTTTTCTAAATGTCCCTTCAGGCCCAGTGAGAGGGAGCCACAGATATTTATTCAGTGAGAGAGGGAGGTGGATAAGCCTCTTTCTCACAGTACTGTGAAGCTCAGATCACATGTCAGTGAATTCAGGCCAGTCTGGAAACAGTCTGGACTGAATATTAAGGATGTGAGGATCGCTCTACCACAGGTGCATCCGACTGCTGTTCATTTACACACATTAAACTAAGTTTAACTCAAAATGCTGTCATTATTTTCTCACCCCACATATTGATCTAAACCTTTATGTTATTTTTCTCTGTGGAACACACATGGAAACTTAAAAACAATATATATTTTTCTATACATTACATATCTTATAGTGATCTGTCTGAAAAGATATAAAGGTGATTAAATGGCAACAACATTTTTGGGTCTACTGTCCCTTTAAATTGAACATTCCATCAGACAATTTTTTTTAAAACCAAGTGTTCATAAATTATTTAATTGTTTATGACTTATTAACTTATTTATCTGTGAACAAATGCAGTAAAATTGAAACTCACAATAACCTTTTAACCTTTCACACAGCTGCTTTGATTATATAAATGTTTCCATTAGAACATGTGTGAAAGGTGTAAAAAGGTGTCTTTTATTTCATTTTATCTATCAAAGCTTGTGTTTGTCAAGAAATCGATCGCGATGAATCACCAGCCCGAGTGATTTACAGAACGATTACTCAATTGATTAACCTAATGAATCATATCATCCATCCAATTATCCACGAGACCTGCTCAACTACAGAGCACTGAAGATCAATCACCCACTGCAGTGAAGGACAACAATATGTGCAGGAATGCTCAGGCTAACAAGACCACAACCGATGGGACATGCAGATGATTCCAAAGACTCCAAACAATCTAATGCTTTGACTCTTTCATAGCATTTATCTATAGCTTATAATAAAAGGAGCCTTATTCTACACTTGTTTATTTCTGATATCTACTTATTTTTTATTATCTATGTCTTTTGGCAACAGTTGATCTCACAATAAAAAACTTTTGCTGTTTAATTCAGACATTTGCCAGTCTTTCTATTCCTATTAGAGATTCGTTCAGTATATTTTATTTCTGATGAGTGGTGGGTCACTATCTGTGAGCTGTGAGACTTCAATCGTGTTTACAGAGAAGTCCGTACAACCAACTGGTGTCGGGTGTCCGAGAGGCGTCTTAGACGGGCATAAAGATCACCATGGGCACCGACAGTTGGGCCTGGAAAAACAAAGATTATGCCATGGAGCCGGAATGTGAGGGGGACGATATCGGCGTCTGAGAGAAAAAAGATGAAGCTCTGTGCTGTGGCTGCAGTTGCTCGTGTGTCATGGTGCTTTTTGTAAGATATTAGCAGCAGAGAGGCCTGGAATTTACAAGCTCAGAGACTTGCTAACAGGGAATCTGTCTGTGACACATGATTAGAGTTCAAGCACTTTTCATATTTGAGTTGTCTCGCTGTGGCTGCGGTCTTCAAACACTTTTATCCCCAGCGTTTTGTGTTTACTCAGTAATTCTGTGTAGTCTCAGTAAAATGTCAAATTTAGACATATTTTAGGCAATCTAAATGGCCAGCACAAGCGTTTAAAGGCACAGCTGCTCCAAAAATGAAAAACAGGCTGTGATTTGCTGCTTCCTACTTTTTATCATCCTAACACAAAGCTATCATATGGCTTCAGAAGACTTTGCTTCAATTCTGGTTTAAGTGGTTTAACAGGCCTTTGTTTACACAAACAGACAAGTCATTATCAATAGACATTGATACGTCAAATGGTCCGATTATGAATGACATTGTGTTTAACATAATTGTGAAATATTACTGATTAAGTCCCGCATCAGTCAAACGGTGATCAGCTATCAGTCAGATACTGTATCTGAGAAATGAGAATTTGACTGACTGTGACAGTTCATTTGATACATATTTACATTCATATCTTCTGTTAGATGTCGGATATTGTCTTTTGTTAGTCTCTTTACATCGTTCATTATATGTAAAGCTAATTTACTTACAAATGTGTGTTCCAGACTCTAGCGAGCTGCCGTGCTGTCTACTGTCTATACAGACACCTACTTTCTAAGGCGCCAACCTGAAATTAATCCTTATACAGTAAGTGGCTGGTTTGGAG
The DNA here is from genome assembly GCA_036877625.1 of Ambastaia sidthimunki. NCBI lineage: Eukaryota > Metazoa > Chordata > Actinopteri > Cypriniformes > Botiidae > Ambastaia > Ambastaia sidthimunki. The sequence continues at coordinate 43,042 of JAZGTK010000736.1, forward strand.
TACCCTACATAGGCAGCAACAAATAGATCATTATTCAAAGCACAGGAAGTTGATGATGTTTAAAAATGTCTATGTAGGCAGCTTAAGATCACTTGTTTTTTGTATATCATGGACAGATTGTCTATGATATACAACCATTATTATTGTCATGCTTTGCTTTGATAAAAATCATTGTGACTGCAAAAATAATTGTCCTAATAATAAGACAACAGATGCTCGCTGCCGGGCCTGCCTGCCTTTGATTGTGTGACCTCATGACCTTTGCCTTTATTTGAGAGCGCACAGGCCGCCGTAAATGAATGAGTGGCCGTCTCCAGTAGACTGAGGTTATGAGGGATTATTGACTCGGGTTTTATAAATATTTAATGCTCACATTAAAAACTATGGCAGAGGATGGCCATTAGGCCGCTGTAATAAAGAGGCTTTCTGTGTGATTGAGTGGGGTGAGGCAGAGCAGGGGCCGATCAGGGGCCACTGTTTGATGAAGACGCAGCAGATCACGAACAGGGAAGGTTCTGTCCCTGCGTTTATTTAATACAGGGAGAACATGCAGCAGGCTGGACTGTCGACCGTTGCTGAGGTTCTGCTCAGCAGCTGCCCAGTGTAATTGGTTCAGTGGATCCGACTTCATGTATTTATGACTGGTGATAGAGCACAGAGCAATTATTTCTAACTCTATAAAGCTCATAGTTTCACCATTCCACTCTGTGGTCAAAGCACAACATCAGACATTAACGTATTCCCCTAACGCACACTGCACGATCATTGTTTGCGGTCTTTCATTGGCCATCAGTCGGGTTCAAGGATGATAAATGCTCCTTCATACATATATAATGTAACTGTGGTCATTTTGTTTGTCTTTTTTGTTTTATTTGGTTATACAAGATTGATATACTCGCAAAGCAGCTACCAAGAAACAGATGCTTGTGTAGGACGCAGAAGCAGCCGTCTCCAACGGCAAACATTTGCGCGAATGGCAGGCGACCAAAAATCGATCCCTAATCTGATTGGGGGATGTTTTATTTCCTCTGATAGAATTTGGATTTTCTCTGAAGCAATTTTGTCTGTGGATAAAAGAAGCCGTTTAAGCGCAGAACAGGCGATTTCATTCTCCAGGCCCGTATAAAAACAGGGGCCCAGTATTATCCCCGTTTGTTCATTGTGCTAATTGTAGGAGACAAAGATAGGCCCTGCACAATGTCCTCGGTAGGTAGGCGCTGAAGTTATCTGGCTACACATCTCCCGCTCCAGGCAAATAGGCACAACAGATCACATTCAAATGCTGTTCTCTGGCATATTGACACTCCGGCTATCAGCCGCGCCTCTTATCTGACTGAAGCTGTGATCTATGCCAGCGGGCGGTCACATAATAACCCACAAATCAGTTATGCAGAGAGTCAGCCTCTCTTTAATTGTCCACATTGTGAGTAGGAAAACACAGAGCAAACACTCTTGTCTTGATGAGAAATTGACATTTTCTGACCTACTATCCAAAGGCACTCAGAGAGGCAGATAAGATACGTGGTTGTTTTAAAAGAGGGAGGTTATTCTTCTGGAGCTGTTTAGATGAGAATGGATTAAAGACCGTGACTATGAACTATGAAGGGTTTGGACTTTACAGCCTCCTTTAGACGTGTGATAACCTTGGCCGTTGAATACATTGACTATTTATTTGCAGTCAATTAGAAAGTCACAGAATACCCGGCGATTAGTTTTCATGCAGCACATTAGCCACGCTAAAAAGGATGCTGTGCAAACAAAACTTTATTTAAAAGATAAATTATTCAGGGTTATTGTTCATTGAAATTTTGAGGTGAACTGTAATGTAGTCTTTGTTCATTCACGCTAAATGAGTGCGATAGCTCTGTAGCTTTGTCAGAGGTCTGTATATAAACAGGAGGAAGTCAAGCAAAAAACGCTTCAGCCTGTATAGCTGACAGAGGACGTGGAGGCAGAACCTACATTAACCTTCAAAGACACAAATGGTGAAGCCACATGTGTGCTGACTTATGTAGATGACTCACTTTACCCGTTTTATTTGTAATGAGGTGTGAGCTGTTCTCAGTGTTCTTTGATTATTCTAAACTTTTACAAACAGCTGAGTAATCACAAAACACACAAACAGAGGAAATAACCCAGCAGAGGAGTAACTGAGTGTTAAAGTCATCAAATTACGTAATGTTCGACCCCAGGTGAATCTTTGTTCTTATAATGGTGTTAAGAACAGTATGATTAAAAAACTAATGTTCAATAAATAAATCCATTACTTAATAATCACAATAAACAATTATTCTTATGAGAGTACTGTAATATAAATAGCTGTAATATAAAATAATATAAAAGCTTTAATATAAAAGCTGTTTATAGTTGCCAGGCATTTATTTTTGATAAAAGATGATTAAATTAAATTGTATTTTTGTAGCACTTTTTTGCAATATGCTTTTTTGCATAGCAGAACATTTTAAAACATGGTAACACAAAGGAAACAGGAAAATTATATGGAAAAAAGGGAAAAAATAAAATATATAGCCTAATATATTAATACAGAATTCAATCAATGTCCAGTCACAGGTGTTATCAGATGCTTCGTTGAACGTGGCTCATCCAGTCAGAACTCATTTAACAATAAGCCACTGAAACAGAAGTCATTTAACAACAACATGCACCAAAATAGGGTTACAGGTATATTTCCACACTGCTGTAAGTCTCTGTTTAAAAGAAGTGATAAATCCAGCCTTTAGCTGCTGTAGGTATTAGGTCTGACCGACTCTCTTAGCCTGTAATTGCCCAACTTACATTTCAAACACTGAGCTCAACGAGGCATCCAGCGGGCGGCTTTCTGATGAGACGGAGACAGTGAAGCTCAATTCTATAGTCAGCTCACTAATGACCTTCAACAAGGTTAGCAGCAGCACTGTCCTCCGCTAGAGCCGCGGCTGCGATGGGCTAATGATGCATGCATGACTGACAAACCCCATGTGGTTGTGCAGGTTGTAATTCACATCATGTGTTGATGAAGAGGTGCACCTACTCCACTAATGATATCTTGTTAATGTTGATGGAATTGAGACTTTCTCCATTTTGCAGGTGTCACAAATCGGTGGTCCAGACGAAACGCAGAGAAATCTTTCCCCGCTCGCTATCGAGCGAAGGCCAAAACAGCTCACGAGGAGCGTCCGGAGAGAAATAGCAGTTGTTCTTCAGGGATCAATGGGTTGACCAGGAGGCTCCACCCCCTGGAGACTGTCATTTCTTCCAGGAATTCACAGAAGTGGAAGATGAAAGCATCGTGTCACCAGCTCACCCAAAAACACCCGGTCATGAGTGTCTCAAGCAAGGCCACATGAAGGCCAAAGCCACAGACAGAGCAGGCGGCCATCTTACCCTGTTCTGCTTCATAACTGCGACCATTTATACCAATCCTTTCTGACAGGCCTGCTGCTTTGCTTCTTTCTTCTTAATTGTTGTAGTTTCTTTTTTCCACTTGACCTTGTCTTGATCTTTGCAATGCATTACTCAAGACAACCAAATATTTAACACTATTTTTGTCTACTTGATTACATTGAAGCAATATATTACAGTATGAGAAACTTTGCTACTGTGTGTTTTTATTGCACTTGTAAACATTACTATTTAATTAAAATCTCATATTTAAATACATTAAATAAAAATATTTTGTTAATGTAAGCGAATGTGGTTTATAGTAATTGTTAAACAAGTTTGTCATGTCCTTTAGTGTTAAGCTGGACTTGACTGCTGTATTGACCAATCAGAATCTAGGAGTAAAACTATTCTCATTAACATATAAATACAGACTTTTTTCTCCTGTGTCAGTTTTCCTCTAATTTTTGTTTTTCAATGCAATAGTGTGCAAACAACAAAATAATCCCCCAATTTTAGAAAACAGATTTGTTTAAAGCATTTAAAGTTCTATGCACTAAATTGATTAGTTAAAATTGTATTATTTTAAAATTAAAATGATGTTTTAAACTGGATTTTTTTGTGTTACATTTCTGTTCTTGTATGTGGTGATGGTTTTCTAAATAAAATCACAGGGAGAATTGAGTCACAGACAAGAAATACTTTAATTAAATATTATGTAAAATGAACAACTTTGTACAATAAAATGTAAAAATGTGGCCATATAACAACCAAATAAAATCATACATGAGTCAGATAACAAGGGCATTTCCCCGTACAAGCTGAGCTGTTCGCATGTGTAGTGAAATCATTCAGGGCAACACAAGTCGCATGACTTCATAGGACTAAAACACAAAACCAGACCACAGAAAAGATGAAATTCACGAATGCACATAACCTTGAGCTTTTCTTTTAAAAGGTTCTTGTGATTTTCGTCCACTCGACTGAGATTTGAGCATCACAAAGCAAACACATTGTACATTTATCTTTCGCCCTATCAGCAGCTGAAGGAAGTTTGTGTGCAGATGCCAAAAGGAAGCATCTACTTTAGATTTGAATCAGAAAGAGTAGCTGAACACTACTGAACATTACAACCGGAGATTTACGGAGCAAAGAAAGAGTTGAAAGTCTCGTTTGCTGATTTTGGCACAACTAAAAAAACTCAATATTTTTGAAGGAAGGTGTAAGAGGGTGATTACAGCTACGCTACAGTGTTGTGGGTTACTTACAAAATGACATTTACAATATAGAACAGCTTAATCTTTGTTCTCCATATACGATACAAAAACTAACTTTTTGTTCCCTTTGAGTGTTCGGTTCGAAGGAATTGGGTAAAATCAATGTTAAAAAAGACAAACTGACAAAACAGCCCAAAAAGATGAGGGGTCACAATAATTATTTTTTATTTTAGTAAAAAATGTTTGTGCTTTTTACACCATTGATCTGAATGGAATAATGAAATTCATTGTGAACGCTTGCCATTAAAACAGCAGAAAGTTTCTCTCAGGAGAATCACTTGAAGCCATTGACAGAGGTTTTTTTTTTTTGACATTTTAATAAACATTATTAACTGATGTATATTTCCATTCTGGATTTTTTTTTTCTTTTGTTTCCTTCTTGATCCCTGTAAACACAGTTGAATTATGTGGCAAAGTCATGATGGCAGGTAAAAATGACTTTTTACATTCTACAAAAACAAAATTTACAACCACAATTGAATTCCCCCCCTGGGGCGGCAGGACATGCACTTTATCTACTAATATTATTACAGTCAGGTGACACAAACAATTTAATTGACTATACAACAAACAGTTTTCTTTGAAAAAGTACTTTTTTAGATAACTTAAAAATTAATATAAAAATAAACAATGGATTTGACTGCTCCTTGAAATAGCAAATAAACATACAAACAAACAAAAATGGACGGAAGGTCTTTAAAGAAATTGCGAATGAAATGTGTAGACGATATACAGTCTATCACTACAAAACAACAAATGGAGGCTGTGATTCTTGGCTAAACCTTCATCGTAATATCGGCCATGAGAAATGATGCAAATGAGTCTAAAATAAAATGATGGAAAGTAATATACAAAACTTGAAAGATAAATACAATATTTATAATTGATATGTTACAAAAAATTCCCTTAGTGACCGCAAGTGTTTGTGTGAAAGTGTTGCAATGTATAAGACCATTTTACTCCTAACTTTAGGAATAAAACTCTGTACTAAATATTTAAGTGAATCTGGAAAATTCAAGACAAGTGTATAAATATTTAGCTACAACTTTGGCAAAATCACAAAAGTCTACAATTGTATAACCACATACAAAACACATTAGGGAAGAAGGAACTAGAGGGTCAAGGACAACTTTCTGATACAAGAAACAGACTTCACAGTAGCCTAAGAATGCAATAGTATACAGTGCTAGCAAAAAGTTGAAAAACATTGCAGATAACACTCGCTTTACAAGAAGCTATAGCAGTGGAAATATTCTCTTTTTTTTCTTTTTTGTCTTTTTTAACCAACAGACAGTGGAGCTTTATCTCTGTTAGTGTGCTTGTCGAAGGCAAGAGAATTTTTGCAATATCAAAGTTACAACTTCTACCTACAATAAGTTACAAAGTCCATTTTCACCGAGTGAAGATTCACACGATCTCTTCTGCTCGTTCTTCGTATCACTTGCTCTCCCTTGCCTTTCCTTCAGATTTATAAATCATATATCATATATTATTTCCAGTTTATTGGCTCTGTATATATTGGCCCCCTTTTTCTTACCACAATTAAAAAAACAAACAATAACAACAAAAAAATGAAAAAAACAGGAAAATGAATTCACATTATGGAGATGTGCGGCACAAGCACATCACTGAAAGAGAAACATTCTTACACATTTTTAATCAGTGTTTCATCCAATGGCATTTCCCACACATAGACGTAGCCAAGATTAAACCAGAAATGTTTGTACAAAATAGGTACGCTTTGTTCTTTTTTTTCTCTTGAGATCGACAAATGTGAAAATATGACAAGAAATTCAGTCAATAAAATCAAATTGTTCATGACGAAGTTGCTTGCATGTCAATTTATATCGTTCGAATAAAATCTTTGAAAGAAAGTGTCTTTTTCCTCTGAATGACAGAATTAGCTGCTGATTAACTTCATGACGAATGATGACGTCGAGGCGAGTCCTCTGTTATGTACTACGCTTTGTCCCTGTAGCTCACGGTGAGGAGACTGTTGCTTTACAAGGGAAGGGAGTGCAATTTACATGGGTGGGACCACCAGTCCGGACATAGCTGAAAGAAAAGAAAAACAACATTTTAGCACCGGAGGTCTCAAGACACAGCGCACGGAAGACAAATACGAACACAACAGTGTGTCAGTCACTCGCATTTCACCAAATACTCCACTTTCGTAGTGGGCAGAGACGCTGGGGATGTTTGGAAAATGGAGGCTGTTGTTGCAGTGGGGGATTTATGTGGGGGGGAGGGGGGTGATTGAGTGAAATGCGCTTTACCAACAAGACATTCTGGAAAGACTTCACTTTTTGAAAGAGGAGCTTTCTGACATTTTGAGGAGAAAGCATCCCGGCCCCCATATGTGTGATATTTCTCTTAGCGTTTTGTTAATGGCAAACAGTGGGCCAGACTCCCAGGAGAGGGTCCCTGCTGACAGCCGAGAAACAACACGGTCACTTCTGCTAACGTCACGCAGACCAGCGGTCTCCCCACCTCAGTCAGCAACCAGACGCCCCTCCGCTCTGCCCAAATTGAAATCTGCGCCTCGTTCCCTCCTGCCATTACAAGAGCCGAGTGGAGGCTGGAAAACCATTTGCATTCTTCTGTCAGCCTGTTTTTTTTCTATCTCTCCTTATCATGGCATCTAAAGCCCAGATCAGAAGGCCAGACCGGGTCGTACGCCCACCTCCCCTCTCGCCCGCTTTGACGTTATGGAGAGCGAAAGCAGAGATTGATGTACTCGTTCACTCCACTCATTTCCACAATTAGGTGTCTAGTGAACTGCCTGGATAAAAAAAGAAAAAGGGCTCTTTTTCTGCTTTCAACTTATTTGTAGAGTCATGCTTGGAGTGCTTTTAAGTTTGCCAGGGCATCTGATGCTGTGGCATTCCTCATTAATTTCTGCAAACCACATATTAATAAGTAGATACATGTAGCAGCATGAACTTTAATTTCTCAGTTCATTAGGTCTAACATTATTAATCTTGGTTGCACACGCTATGGCTAAAACATGTTTTCAAAGCAAACAACTGGGCCTTGACGAAGAGGAAATACAAGAGTACTAAACAGCCAGAGTAAGTCTTTAATTTGCGGAATGACGCCATCCTGCCGAGAATTCCGGACCATAAGCCGTTTCCCTTCATTCTTTCTTCTTATAATCACATTCAACCTGGGTTCTAATCACATCTTCTCCTGTTAAGTTTCTTTCCGCCAATGTTTATCAACGTTGGGGGCATTCGGCTCAGCAAACGCCACATTAAATCTTAACACATCTGCCCTTGTGGGTCTGCTGTTCACATTACTGTTGTAGGAAACATAAATTTTTAACTCACTACAATATTCATAAGTAATCCAAAGAACTGTAACGAGAAGGTTTTAGCGGTGCCATGTTTAACATGAACCTTAATCCAAGACAAAGAGCGTATAGTCTCTGTATGTATGGGGGCCCAGCAGGGTCAGTAAAGGGGCGATCTAGGAGTTTAGACTGAATAATGGATTGGAAAAAAAGTGGAATTATAGGTGATTTTGTTTGTGTTCAATTTGGCGATGTGACGTTCACACTGATACCCAACCATTTGAGAGTGAAGTCGAATCTCATGAGACACTTAACTTTCCTTAATCATTAATGAAAGATAAATAAATCAATAAATAAACCCACACATGCACATGCATTCTACATGCCGCATGCATAATTCTTGCACTTATACGCCTATTCATCCATCCGCCTGTCCACACACAAACACAAATGCATAATTGATGCAGGCAGCCATGTTGGATAAGTGGCAGGATGGCGGATGGGTGGCGTCTCTAAGTACCAGAGTGCAATAAATGCGACCCCAACAGGTGAGGCGACTGCAGAGGGTTCTAAAAGCAGGGATTCGGCTCTCACCTTGAAGTCCATTGCCATTTGCACTGTTGCAAGAAGGAGGTGGAGATGCTTGAGGCCTGACAACTGGAGCAAAGGCGCTTTTTTGTTTCACTGCAGAGATGACATTTGCAGGTGAGAATGAGAAAATGCCGTGTGTACTGCTACAGTTTGAAGAGAGGCTGACCGAAGAGGCTGCCATGGTTGGGCTCGACGGTACTACTGCAACAAAGCAGACATAGTCACCACTCAGAGAGAGTTCACTTCTTACAAACGAAAAGTCCGAGAGCCGGGCCTCGCCTCTTTTTCAAATCATACTCATGGAATGAAAACAAATCAGGGTGAAATGATTATGAGGACATGGGCAGAAATTTGGCTTCTTGTACGGGGAAGTAAACAAAGGAGCAAATCACCAGGTAAATTGAAAAATGGGGTTGGAATGGGATGAGATGTCCTGCCTTGGCCACTTCCTGGATAATAGGCGTTTTTCTCGACTCTGACTGGAAAACACTGTTTTGTTTGGTTTTGATTTAAAACTGCTGGTTTTTGGTGGCCTGCTTGGTTGAGCTAAATTTTCATTTTTTTATCATAAATAATTCTTTAGTTTTTTTAATGTAATTTGTTTTTTATTTTGTGTTCAATCAGGTGGTTTGATTGGTCGGATTGCTAAATGTCTCGGTTGTTCAGCCTCCAGAGTCACCCCTCCTTTTATCCAGTAACACACATTCCCAAAAGATACCAAAACAAACAAATAAACAAACAACATAACAACAGAGGAGTGTCAAAAGGAAAAAGAAGCACAGGTGGGAGAGGGGCAGAGAAAGCAGGGGAGAGGGCGTACCTTGATACTTACTGCCGTAGGGAGAGTTTGCGGACGAGCCGTTCAGAAAGCCCGGTGAACTGGGTACACCCAGGTTGGGCATGCCTGCATTTCCGTAGCCATTCATACTGTTGCTGACGGTGTTGTAGTTGGACTGCTGAGGGGTGCTGCTTGGCACATAGCCACGGGGCGACACGCTGCTGGTGTTGCGACTGTAGCCAACTGTAGATGAGAGACATTGTTCAAACTTGGTTATGTTGCAACAAGATGAGACATTTAGATTCAGTCCTAATACAGGTGCCACTATGTTTATGAAACTAATAGTGATTAATACCTGTCACTCAAGATTAGACATGTACAAGACAAGAACACATGAAATATAAGCAGCAAATGTATGTTCGAAAAAGTTTCATACATTTTTTCTTAATTGTAGGCATATTGTGAATTTGTATAAATCATTCTTAAAAGATTTCTTATATTGGTTTTATGAATAGCAGTGTCCCTGAAATACAGTGTTCCTGTAGCTTATTTCTTAGATTAGCTTAATCGTTAGCAGCGCGTTGTGGGCAGGTTGTGGGTTCGATTCTCAAGGAACACGTACTGATAAAATACCTTGAATACACTGTAAGATGATTTGGATACAAGTACATAAATTTGCCAAATGCATAAATGTAAATGAATAAAATTTTAATAAACAAATTTTAGAAAGTGATTTGTTCTGCTCAGGTTTCATGAATGAGGATCAGTGTGGTCATTCCACACAGCTGTGGGTGTGTATGTATGCAGGCTGTACTGTAGCGTGTACTCCAGTGTGATTTTTCCCTGTCCTGACCCAAGTGCAGGCAACAATGGAACAGGTGTAAACCTATTATCAGTACAGTGGCTAAATGCAGTGTGTGAGATAGCACTGCGTGTTCTGGCAGGCCTGCGGTGGAGAGCTGGGGACAGGTCAGCCACCTCTAGGGATCTGTGCTATACACAGCCAGGCAAGATAAAGCTGCAACCAGCCTGTGAAATGATTCATACCGCCACCAACTTGCTAATGTTCACTAAACGTTGCACACAGGTTTTCAGATATGACTCATTTTTGTTTTTACAAATAACTTGGCTAAACATTGCAGACAGTGTCAGTGTTTTCTGATTGTTCTATGTTATTTCCCTACTGGTCTGTTTTAATGACTGCAAAACCAGCTGAAGACCAGCTAGACCATCTTAATTCTAGCTAGAAGCAGAAACACTGAGCTAAGAGCCACATAGAAAGAGAGAATGTTTAGAGAATGTTAGCCAAAGTTATCAAAAACATTTTTGTTGCAACATTACTAGAACATTTTTAACATCATCTATATCAAAAATGGTATTCTTAAGTTGTTACAGGAACATTTTAAAAAACATTACAGACGTTCCTATAACGTTTTTTGCAGTTTTGGTTTAAGTTCTGGTTGCAGCTTGTTTTGATCACACACCCTGATCATTACCTTGAGAGGTCTCGGAGACGTTGACTGCGAGCTGACTGCCAAAAGAGTTGACTCCCATCATGCCTCCGTGTGAGGCTGTGTTAGCAAGGGATGGGATTTGGTTGTGGTTCCGTGGAACACTGTACAGAGCCTCGGCAATATCAGCGGCCCTCTTCAGAATGATCTCCTGCCACACAAACACAGTGAAGAGAGTTACCAGAACATTCTCAGAAGAACTTTAGGCATAAGATCCATAATCATTGACCTTGTATGTTTTTATTTCTTCTGAAAAGATTAACTCACACCAGCCTAAGGTGATTAGCTGGTCTCCCAGCATGACCAGGTTTTGCTTAAACCAGCTAATAGCAGAAAACCACCTTAGGCAATTTATTTTGTTTTCATATTCTAAACTAAATTGTTGCATTTGTCACAACCTAAAAGAATAGTTCCCCCAAAAATAAAAATTTGCCCATCTTTTACTCTCCTCTCTTCCATCATTTACTTCCATAATGTCAACCTATATGATTATTTTCTT